>CAUYQV010107798.1:0-57460 GCA_963574575.1 Galagoides demidoff
TTTTGGAAAGTCATCTGGAGAACACTTAGAGATCTAAAAATAGACCTGCCATTTGATCCTACAATTCCATTATTAGGTATTTCTGTTGTCTTGAACTTTCTTTTAACACATTTACTGTGTTGGGTGGTGCCTGTGGCTCAGTGGGTAGGGTACCGGCCCCATATACTGAGGGTGGCAGGTTCGAACCTGGCCCAGGCCAAACTGCAGCAAAAACATAGCTGGGCATTCTGGTAGGCACCTGTAGTCCCAGCTACTCAGGAGGCTGAGGCAAGAGAATTGCCTAAGCCCAAGATTTGGAGGTTGCTGTGAGTGGTGACACCACAGCATTCTACCAAGGGCAATAAAGTGAGACTCTATCTCTAAAAAAAATAAAGTAAAATAAAACAAAAAAATAAAATAAAACATTTATTGTTATGGGGTGCGGCGGTTCACGCCTGTAATCCTAACACTTTTGGAAGCTGAGGCAGGTGGATTCCCTGACCTCAGGAGTTCAAGACCAGCTGGAGCAAGAAAGAGCAAGCAAGACCCTGTCTCTACTAAAAATAGAAAAATTAGCCAGGAATTGTGCAGGGTGCTTGTAGTCACAGCTACTTGGAAGCTGAGACAAGAGGATAATAGCTTGAGCCCAAGAGTTTGAGGTTGCTGTGAGCTGTGATTCCATTCCATGGTACTCTACCCAGGGCAAGAGAGTGAGACTCTCTCTCAAAAAGAAAAAAAAAAGTATTGTCTTATGAATTTTTACATTTTTATGTTTTAGCCCCTGAAATTAATTTAAGTTTCTCCAAATGCAGGCATTATATTCTTCTTGCCATAATAGCTAAGGACATACTAGGTGTTTTGCAAATATTGCTGATTTAATTTATCTTGATAGATGTCTAGTTTTACTTGACATTTGGGAGTTAACAATCTGTTATAGAGCTCTATTCATATTTATGTTTGTTTTAACTATTAATTGTAGGATGATTTATGTCTGGGTTTGGCTAGTGATGAAAAAAGGGCTACTGAGAATTAAATTCATCACATCAATTAAAAACAATTATAATTTTAGACACTAAGAATTTTGGAAATTAAGTAACTCTTTCTCAGTAATACATTTAAGACTGTTTGGCTGCATGTAACAAAAATCTTCACTGTAGTTACTTATTCAGTTAGGAGTTTGCCTCCTCATAGAGGAAGACCTCCAGAGTTATGTGTCCCAGGATTGGTGCAGCAGACACGAGACCATATGTCCCATCTCTTTTCTCCAATTCCAGTCATTCTCAATATGTGGCTTTCTTCCTGGGATCTGAAGATAGAGACTGTACCTTTAGGCACTATGTCTGTGTGATTTTTTTTTTTCTTGAGACAGAGCCTCAAGCTGTCCCCCTGGGTAGAGTGCTGTGTCATCACAGCTCACAGCAACCTCCAACTCCTGGGCTCAAGCGCATCTCCTGCCTCTGCCTCCCAAGTAGCTGGGACCACAGGTGCCCACCACAATGCCCGGCTATTTTTTGGTTGCAGCTATCATTGTTGTTTGGCGGGCCTGGGCTGGATTCGAACCCACCACCTTATGTGACTGGCACCTTAGCCACTTGAGTCAGAGGCACTGAGCCAGGTTTTTTTTTTTTTTTAATTTCAAAATGTTGAGATACAAATGTTTTTATTACTTGGATTCCTTTTATTTAATATAGTGTATAAGTAGGGGCATTAGCATGCTTGTCACCTGAATGGTGTTCATTGTACATGAAGGGTACATTTTTGCTCCTCCTTCTGGCCTGACTGCTTTCATTTCCAAAGTCCATCCTATCTCTTTGTGTCAGGGTGTGCATATTGATTAGCTCCCAACTATTAAAATTGTGGTTAATTATTTTCTATTCCTAGGGTACTTCACTCAGGATAATGGTCTTGTTCCATCCATGTTGCTGTAAAAGACATTATTTCATTCGCTTTTATAGCTGAGTAGTACTTCATGGGGAGTGTGCGTGTGTGTGTGTGTGTGTGTGTGTGTACACCACGTTTTCTTAATCCACTCATGAATTGATGGTTAGTTGAGTTGATTCCACATCTTTGCAGTTGTGAACCATGCTGTGCCAAACATTCCAGTGCAGGTGCCTTTCTGATAAAATGACATATTTACCTTCTGGTAGATACCCCATAGTGGGATCATTGGGTCGAATGGTAGGTCTAGTTTTAGTTCTTTGAGAAGTCGCCATACTGTTTTCCATAGAGGTTATACTAATTTGCAGTCCCACCAGCAGTGTCTAAGCATTCCTTTCTCTTTGCATCTGCACCAGCATCTATTGTTTTAGGACTTTGTAATGACAGCCATTCTGCCAGGGGTAAGGTGGTATGTCAGTGTGGGTTTAATTTGCATGTTCCTGATGATTAGTGGTGTCAGGGATTTTTTCATATGTTTTGGAAAACTTCTATTCATGTCTTTTGCCCACTTTTTGATAGAGTTGTTGTTTGAGTTTTTTGGGTTTTTTTTGTTTGTTTGTTTGTTTGCTGATATATTTGAGTTCTTTGTAGATTCTAAATATTAGCCCTTTATTATTATATAGTATTGAGAATAGTTTCTCCAATTCTATAGGTTGTCTATTCACTCTGTTCATTATTTTCTTTGCTATGCAGAAGCTTTTTAATTTAATTAAGTCCCATGTATTTAGAGTTATAGTTGCTGTATTCACCTTTGGGGTCTTAGTTATAAATTGTAAACCTAGCCTAATGTGTATGCGTTCTTCCTACATTTTATCCTAGACTCGGTATGGTTTCATGTGTTACATTTAAGCGTTGTACCCATCCTGAATTAATTTTTGTATAGGATGAGAGAGAGGATCCTGTTTCACTCTTCTTCATGGGCCAATAAAGTGGAAGCAGCGGGAATAGGAAAAGTAAAAGCATATTCCAGCTGCCTTGGCTCCTCTTTATCAGGAAAACAAAAGCTTTTCTGGCAGCCTCAGTAAGAAGAGGTCAACTTACACTGCAGTGGCCAGAAATGTGACACATGACCCCTTCTAACTTTAAGGGATCCTGGGAGAATTGAGGATTTTAACTGAGTAGGTGTGTTTCTTTATTCTAAATTCGGAAAGTGAAAACTGGTGAACTAATTCTAAAATGCTGCCAGTTGGAACAAAATTTGGATACTTTTCATTAAGAAGAGATGAACGAATATTGGGTGGGCAGCTGGCTGGGCTTGCCAGGATACTCCTAGCTAATGCATTTTTCTCCTTAATACGTTTATGTAGTTTTACCTTAGGTAACTATGATGGGATTGTTTTCCCTTCTTCTTAGTTCTCTCCTCACAGAGATGGCATGGAGGTGTGAGTGTAAGAGAATAATGCTGGTATTAGTGTTTAATGACAGACGTCAATTATTTTAATTTATAATCATACCATAAAAGGACCACTACAAACAGTGTCAATTAGAAAATTGAAATACTTTCTGTTTGTATTTTCTATTCTTATAAACAACTTCCTAGTTAACCACATGTTTTGTCTATCATTCTCTGAATCTACATCATTCAGTACTGTAGCACTAGTCACCTGTGGCTATTTGAATTTAAATCAATTAAAATTTGAAAATCAGTTTTTCACTCACACGGGACACATTTCCAATGCTCAGTAGCTGCAGGTAGCTCGTGGCTACCGTATTGGAGACCACAGATGTAGAACATTCACATCATTGCAGAAAATACCATAGGACACTCTTCTTCCAAATAGCTCTAACACATATGTTCTTAGTTTAAATTTATTTCAGGTATCAAAAGGCTAAAATTGAAGAAAAATTCTGTTATTCATCTCTGTCTTTCATGAGATTCATGAAACATTCAGAAGAGAGAAAGCAGTCATTTTTGTGACTGTTTAACTAGCCTGACAAAAATTCAGAAAAGGTCCACTAGCATCAGTGTACATGGAATTAGCTCATCAGTTTTCATACCCTGAATTATTAAAACCTAAACACACCCACTGAGTTCAAGGGAAAATAAAGACTAAGCAGTAAAAAGATTACCAGTGCCAGCATGGTAATCAAACAGAATAACAAGTAATATAGCCCACCTAGAATAAAATGTTTCAAAGATCAAGTTTCGACTCTTTGTTCATGTTGCTCTTTTAGTAAAATTTTTAAAACCCCTAGAAATGGACTTCCCTGACCCCTACCACAGCCCCTGATATTTACTTGGCCATCCATGGTCTCCTCATAGCAGCACTACTCCATGGCCCTAGCTCCTAGGTATTTTTTTTCTCCTTCCCCACCACTTGTTTTAACAAGAATAATCCCTCTTGCCTCTTACAATCTCAGTTATTTTTTTTTTGTGCTATAAAACAAATGGAAAATAATGAGTGTTAGGATTTTCACTAGATTTCTGTTATACAGGATGAATAATTCTTACAGATCTACTGTACAACATAGGGTTTATAGTTATCAATGTTGTATGATATGTGAAAAATGTACTGAAAGGGTAAATCTTATGTTAATTGTTCTCATCACATACATAAGAAGAAGAAAGAGGCTGGAAGAAAAATTTTGGATGTGATACATAGGTTTATGGCATAGAGTATGGATGTGGTTTCATAGGGGTATACAGTACCCCTATCTTCTGAGAAATGGATTGCTAGGCAATATTGTTGTGCGAATATCCTAGAGTTTAATTACACAAGCCTAGATAGTATAGCCTCCTACACACCTAGATTATATGGTTCCTATGATATTGTTCCTACGATATACACCTATATAGCATGTTATTGTACTGAATACTGTAAGCAATTGTAACACAATGGAAAGTAGTTATGTATCTGCACATATCTAAAAAAGGTACAGTAAAAATACAGCATTATAATCTTACCAGACCACTGTTGTTGTGTATGTAGTTGAATGTTGACTGAGACATAATTATGAAATGTATGACTCTACTTATCTCCAAACTCATAAAATTGTGTACATTAAATATGTACAGCTTTTGTTTGTCAGTTATACCTCAATAAAGTAGCTTTTACAAAAAAGATTTTGACTAAGAGATATACCACAAACATATTGTTCCTAAGTGATAGATGATCTTCATATCCCAAGCTCTTCCACAGAACACTAGATTCATCAAGTGTTCTTGGATAGTCCTTGTGAAAAGGCTAAATAAGCTGAAAAACATACATAGACTTTGCCTATCCTAGCGATGTACAGTAGCATCTCCATAGTAAGGTCACTAAAAAGTCCTATAGGAAATTAGCATGATTTAGCTCACTATTTCTCAATACCATGGAAACATTTTGTGTAGAAAATCTTGACAGTTGAGTGAATGTTATCTTAGTCAAATGGGCATGTCTCTGTAAGTCACTTGTTTTCTCTGTATATGTTTTTACCAAATTAATATTTTAGAAATCTTTCCTCTTGTTCTTGTGTCTATAATTTGTGGAGTTGTTATCAATATAACATTTGTGCCTCTCACCATGATATGCCTTGCAGGGACTGAGTAGCTAGGCTTCCTCTATAATAAGTGTCTGAGGGAAAGAATTTAACATGGCAGTCTACAAAATCATTTTCACTGCAAAAATAGATTACTATATTATATATAGTAATCATTATTTAGAATATTGATTATTAAAATCTGCATAAAAGCTCTAAAGGTACAATATACAGTAATATTCAAGGCATTGAAATACTTGGATACTTTTTTTTATTTTAAAAAGCATATTTAATTTTCTGTGTCTTTATGTCTTACATGTATCTCCTGTGGGCAGCTTATAAACTAACAATTTCTTTTAACTATGTGTGTGGGAGTAAAGGGTTTCATTGCTGACTTATATTGGGAATACAGATATATTTAACCTAATATTTTATTTTTTTATTAAGTCATAAATGCATAGATCATGTATACATTAATGCATGTATGGGGTACAGTGTGCTGATTTCATATAGAATTAGGAGCATTTACATCATACTGGTTAATATAAATGCATTTTAGAACTTGACTATATAAAGTCTAAAAGTTAGAAATCACTCAGCTTTTCCCATCTGCTTGAAATAGAAAGCTTTGTCTCTTCCTTTCTTTCAATGTTCAGTTGCAGAGATCTTTGATGAGGATATACAAAAGGAACCATAAATTCTAGTTCTATTTATATTTATTATTTTAAAGTTTCAATTTTTGTTTTCTATATTACACAATATATTCATAAACTACTAGTACATGTTTAAAATTTAGAATAAATATGGATGTGCAGGCCAAAATATTTTAAATAGCATGTATGTCAAAAAATAGAGGCGACTACAATATGTCAGATGTCCTTTGGGCCTGTAATTAGGCGCCATTCAGACTTCTGATTATAGTACTGATTGTTCTGTCAAAAGAACTTACCATATGATATGAAAGATCTTACATAGACTTATCTGATATAGACGTTCTCTCTAATTTATTTTACCTCCTGTTTACTAAATAACAAGTTAATTTTCTGGTATAAAGCAGAGAGATAACAATCCCATGTGTTACCCGAGCCTTAGTCTCTGTAAAATTGGTTTTTATAACTGAGGGACATGCTCTACCTTATTTTTCTTCTTTCTCTGACCCCTGAAGCTTAGGTTTCAAGGGAAAATTAATGTGTTTAGAATTGATTAGAAGGATCCTTTTCTCTACCCATCTCCAAATTGCATCTTATCTGCTTTTAAATATAAGTATCAAACTTCTCTGATATTTAAGACACATAAATCTATCTTATAGATAAATGCATGTCACCATATAAATGTTATCATTTTTTATGAAGAAATATGTGATACTTTCCTAACATTTGGAATATTCTTCAGATAACTTAATGGGTATGATATTACAAATTTTTAGAGGCCAATGAGGAAAAATATTTTGGATCATTTTGTCTTTGATCTCCTAGTATATGACCTTTAACTATGTGGCAACTTGACAATTGTCTGTTGTTTTTGTTTATAAGGCTTACTTATGATGCCAAAACCCTGTTTTCCTTTCTCCTTTTTTTTTTAACCTGACTTTTATCTGTGATTTCAAACCAGGTGGCCTACAATTCTTTGGAGAAATAGAAAATATAACTGATAAGTCAATTCTGCAAAGTGAAGATGTGATTTTTTTTTTTTTACTATCACTCAAAGCTCTGCAGATGTCAATTACAGTTTTCCTATTAGAAATAAATTCTTTGTCCTCAAAATAAAATTATGCTATCGCATTCTAAAATTGTACCTCTGGGGATGAATTTATTTGGATTTGATTATTGAAATTAATGATTCTCGGTTGATATAAAAATATTTCAGAAATATTCTCTTTTAAAACCTTACAGATAAAACCCAAATGAATTATTTCTTGACTCCAAAAGCATAAGAAAGGTCATTAATCTTCATTTATCTTTTCTTTTTCTTTTTTGGTAGATCACATAAAATTTCCCCCAGAGCCTTTCCTTCCAGAGTAGTTGGGGAACCCACTCTTGGTTATTTTTCAGGATTCCCCATGCTCCTCAGTGTCCTTCACAAGCCTTTGAGAACCTTCTCGGTGTACAGAAAAGGCGTTCTCCAGTTCATATTACAATTTTGTTTTTTTTATGTAGGAGTCTCAATTATTCTAGATAATTTTCTAAAATCCAAGGTTTTCCAAAGTACAGGCTCTAAACAATTTTATGGAGAAAGGAGAATCAAACTTCAGGGACACAGCCATTTCTATCATCTAAAAAAAGAAAAGAAAATATACCTGTTTTTCATTTTTAAAGAGAAAACACAGTTACTTTCACAAATGGGTTACTGTGCAACTCCATTCATCAGTTCTTAGCAGGTTGCTTGCTATGAGACTGTGAAAAAATACAAGGAAGGGGGATGGCACCTGTGGCTCAAAGGAGTAGGGCGCCGGCCCCATATACCAGAGGTGGCGGGTTCAAACCCAGCCCCAGCCAAAAATTGCAAAAAAAAAAAATAATAATAATAATACAATGAAGGGAAGGAAAGGAATTTTAAGGGGGTGAGGATGGGTTCAAAAATATTAGCTCCTACTGCCTGTGAGTTTGTTATAGTTAGGGGGTCACTTAAGGGTCCTTGCCTGCTACACTGAATTTACAAAGGGGAAGAATGAGGCTGATGTTAAAAGTTAGCTCAGTGCCTATTATATAATTTCTTGCCGTGATTCACTTTCATGTATGAAAATGGGATGCCATTATTAAGAATGCCAGACAATGTATACTCAAAAGGTTCTCAAAGGCTCACGAAGAACCCTGAGGAGCATGAGGAAGCCTAAGAACTGAGACCATCCAGGATAAACTGTATGTATTGTCACCTTATTTGTAAAGAAAAAATTAAGCAAGTATCAACACTTCTCAAACTGAATTATTGGGAAAAACTTATATTAACGGTGTTTATGATTTGAGAAAACAGAAAACTAAATAGGCAATTGAGATATGATAGGCAATAGAGTCTATAGTTGGGTACAAACAGGGGATTCCTTTAAATTATGAGAATATCTTTGATCACAACTGCTAGAAAATTCGATTCAAACTAACATAAACAAGAAAGGCAACTTTTAACCTATGTAACAGAAATACTGTGTAGACTTCAGACATGGTATGTTCAAGAATTCACCTTTATTGTGTAGTTTTTTCCTTTGATGTTGTCATAGTAGTTACAGGATGCATTTTTATATGCCACATTATATTAAAAGGGACCAAGGATTTTCCTTTCTCGACCTTCAAATGAAAGTTGTGAGCTTCTCTCTTACTAGACCAGTTTAAGTCTTGAACCCACACCTGAACCAATTTCTGTAGAAAGGAGGATGGAATTCCTACCTTGATTCCATGGTTGCTATAGGGGAGTATACTAGGAAGCTTACCAATACACCTACAGTAATCTCTACTCCAAGTTGCAGGGAGCTAATGATGGGTCAAAAAAGGTTTTCAAGAAGAGTCAATATTTAAATAAAATACTATTCCTTTATAACTAAAATAACAGTCTTATAAAATGACTCTTTTATTTTTATACTATGTTTCTATTTCTTGGTAGTATTACATAAATAACAATGGCATCTTTTTTCTGAGACAGAGTCTTACTATGTTGCATTGGTAGAATGCTGTGGCATCACAGCTCACAGCAACCTTAACCTCTTAGGCTTAAGCGATTCTCTCGCCTCAGCCTCCCAAGTAGCTGGGACTACAGGACTACAGGTGCCTACCACAGCCCTCAGCTATTTTTTTTTTTTTTTGCAGTTGTCATTGTTTAGCTGACCTGGGCCGGGTTTGAACCTGCCAACCTCGGTATATGTGGCCAGTGCCCTACCCAATGAGCTATGGGCGCCACCCTAACTATGGCATTTAAACGTGGGAAAGAGGCAGTGGACACAGAATATCATCTCTTTTGTCATTTCAAAAGGAGTAGAAATGAACATATGTACTCATTCTTTATTATACGTCAAGAGAAATGTCATATATTTCACAAACATTCAAAAATATGAATTTTAACACTCATAAACGGGTGAATATATGGGAATTACCTTATTTTATTACATTTTTAGTTTTTTTCTTTGTCAAGTCTTTGACATCTCCATACATCAGCTTTTATTCATAATAAGAACTGTGTATCATAGTAAAGAAAACTGTTATTATAATATCGTCACTCCACCACCTCCTCAAATATAAAGGAACATTAATATTACATGACCTTTTTTTCTGCTTTTCCTTATACTTGTAGAAATAGCACGAGCTTTGTCTAAAGTCAGGTATCTAAAAACTTTGGTATAGATAGGAAACTCTATGTTGTATTTTAGTTACTGGATTTAAAAATCACATTTTAAAATTTTAGTAAATAATAGACCTCAACTCCAGTAAAATTTGTTCTACATTCTTTAAGAACCCTATGATGATTTTGCCAATCTCTGTATGACTTTTCTTCACATTTTCATTTTGCTAATAGAGTAGTATTTTATGTTATCTATCAAAGTAACAATTAAATAAAGTCATTCCTTAAAACAAATATTAATTTTCTATGATTGAATAGGTTTGTATTGAGGTTCCTCTTGCTAATCATAGCAATTATCCTTGGTGCAAAATGATAGACACTTAGAAAACCAATTAATTATGATGGCTATTTTTGCAGCATAAATAAATCAAACGTTCAAATCTGAAATGGAATCAAAAGGGCAATGGTAGTGTAGTGTTTCAAAGTTCCTTGTCATTAGATGCTACAAATTTAAAAAGAGCAAGAAACGTGTTTCATTCTATTTTCTAAGTACTTCTGAAAACGTTCATTTTTTTTAAGGTTATACTGATTGCATTTGCTAGATAAAGTCCCTCTTATAATTGTGTCCTGCCCCCAAGAGATGTGCCATACACTGAGATCCCCCATCCACTTCCCACCTCCCCTCTCCCCACTTGCTCATTCCCCTACCCCTGTCTTTGTATTAGCTCATCTACTGCCTTCATATTAGAATTGAGTACATTGGATTCTTGCTTCTCCATTCTTGTGATGCTTTACTAAGAAGAATGTGTTCCACCTCCATCCAGGTTAATACAAAAGATACAAATCTCTATCTTTTTTAGTGGCTGAATGGTATTTTATGGTATACATATACCACAGCTTATGAAAACATCCTGGGTTGGTAGGCATTTAGGTTGTTTCCACATTTTGGCAGATTTTTTTTCTTCTGAGTAAATGCCTAGTAATGGAATTACAGAATCAAATGGGAGGTCTAATTTGAGTTCTTTAAGGATTCTCCATCCTCAAAGATGGGGCTGTATTAATTTGCAGTCCCACTAGCAGTGTAAAATTGTTCCCTTCACTATGAAAACACTACACTGTACCCCATGTTTGCATTAATGTATACAGCTATCATTTAATAAAATAAAAAAAAAATTGAAAAAAAATTGTTCCCTTCTCTCCACATCTATGCCAGCATCTGTAGCTTTGAGACTTTGTGATGTGGGCCGTTCTCAGTAGAATTAGGTGATATCTCAGGGCAGTTTTGATTTGCATTTTTCTGATGATTAGAGATAATGAGCATTTTTTCACATGTTAGCCATTCGTCAGTCTTCCTTAGAGAAGGTTGTCTTTATGTCTCTTACCCAGTGATATATGGAATTATTGGGTCTTTTTTTGTTGATTAATTTGAGTTCTCTATAGATCGTACTTATCAAGCTTTTGTCTGATTCATAATATGCAAATATCTTTTCCCATTCTAAAGCTTGTCTATTTGCTTCAGTTATTGTTTTCTTAGCTGTATAGAAACATTTCAGTTTAATTAAGTCCTATTTGTTTATTTTTCTTGTTGTTGCAATTCCCATCTAAGTCTTCTTCATAAAATCCTTCCCCTGGCGGATATCTTCAAGTGTTTTTTCCAACACTTTCTTAGAGGATTTTTATTGTTTCATGCCTTAGATTTAAATCTGTTATCCATTTTGAGTCGATTTTTGTAAGTGGTGAGAGGTGAGGGTCCAGTTGCAGTCTTTTACATGTGGTTATATAATTCTCCCAACACTATTTATTGAATAGGGATTCTTTTCCCCAGTGTATGTTCTCATTTGGTTTATCAAAGATCAGGTGGCTGTAAGATGTTACTTTCATCGCATGGTTGTCTATTCATTTGCAAATGTTAGTGTCTCTATTTTTGTGCCAATACCATTCTGTTCTGAGCACTGTGGCCTTGTAGTATAGCCAAAAGTCTGGTGGGGTGATACTCTTGGCTTTTTTTTTATTACTAAGAATTGTCTTGGGTATACATGGTTTCTTCTGGTTCCATACAAAAAGAATAATTATTTTTTCCAAATCTTGAAAGTATGACAGTGGTACTTTTTTTTTTTTTGAGACGGAGCCTCAAGCTATCCCCCTGGGTAGAGTGCCATAGCATCACAGCTTACAGCAACCTCCAACTCCTGGGCTCAAGCAAGTCTCCTGCCTCCACCTCCCAAGTTGCTGGGACCACAGGCGCCCGTCACAACGCCTGACCATTTTTTGGTTGCAGCCATCATTGTTGTTTGGCAGGCCCGGGTTGGGGATTCGAACCCGCCACCTTAGGTGTACATGGCTGGTGCCTTAGCCGCTTGAGCCACAGGCGCCAAGCCATGACAGTGGTACTTTAATGGGGATTGCATTGAATCTGTAAATTGCTTTGGGTATTATAGACATTTTCACAATGTTGATTCTTCCCAGCCATGAGCTTGGTATGTTATTGCATTTGTTAATATCTTATGCTATTTCTTTTCTTAGGGTTTCACAATTTTCTTTGTAGAAGTCCTTCACCTCTTTTGTTATGTATATTCTAGGTATTTCATTTCTTTTAAGCTACTGTGAATTGTGTCCTTGATGAGCTTTTCATCTTGGCTGTTATTGGCATATACAAAGGCAACTGACTTGTGGACATTGATTTTATATCCTGAGACTTGCTGTATTTTTTGATGACTTCTAGGAGTCTTGTGGTTGAGTCTTTGGGGTTCTTTAAGATCATATCATCAGCAAAGAGCGAGAGTTTGACCTTGTCTACCCCCTTTGGATGTCACTTATTTTCTTTTCTTGCTCGATTGTATTGGCTAGTGCTGGGGTCCCACCCTGAGGGCAGGGTCCTTTAAGAGTTGTGGAGCTGGTGGCAATGGATTGAAGAAAAATAAAGTTAGAAGCTGTGAGAGATAAAGAGACAGGACATGCAGAATAGAGTTTTTAAAGGTGGGAACATAGGGGACCATCACTAGCTTGTGGGGTTCACAGAAAATGGCCCTGAGTGTTTGTCCCACTTAGCTTTTAATGAAAGCTATTTGCTCATTTAGCTCAGAGGGTAAGCTGAGGAAGGGAACAAAAACATCGGTAGTTTCTCTGAGTGTGTATGTTAGTTCTCATTCTATCTATAGTCACTAACTTTAAGGGTCTGAGCAACCTTGAGAAATCTAAAACTTGAGCCTTTTGTAGGGGCAGCCTCCTGTCTGTGGTCACACACACAAATTCTTTGGGGGAAGTTAATCCACAGTAGTTCACTGTGGAGTAGACAGCACTGGCATCAGTCTCCTCTGAAGAATCAGCGGAACAGAAGAATTTTCCTCTGATCTCCACCACAGAGGCATCTTCCTCTGTTGATAAGGGGGTACACAAGCCCTTCTGCACATACTTCAGATATTGAGCTGTTTCCTTGATCTCTGCCCTGGCCAAATACAAATCCTCACAATGGGTATTTGCTTTGACTGTTAATTGGGCAGGGGACTGCCTAGTTAATGTTTCTTGCCAGAGTTTGCATGCAACTTCCTTTGAGGCCATTATTTTTTCGGAATGTTTATAGACCCAGTAGGGGTGTTTGCAACCTGTATCCTCTACAGGCCAGGCTTCTAGAAAAATCAGAAACTGCTTAGATAAGGAATTTAGCTGCTGGTTTAAAAATAAACTACTTTTATTCCACCTTGCTCAGCTTATTTCTCTGTTTTCCCCTTTTTGTGGGAGTGTTTTCCATCCCTTTACCCTGAGTCTTAATTTGTCCTTCAAGGTTGAGAAGATACACAGTATAATTTCTATTCTTTTAATTTTTCTGAGGTTTGATTTGTATTCTAGGATGTGGTCAATTTTGGAGCACGTACCATGGGCCAAGAAGAAAAATGTATATTTAAGAAGCTCTGTTTGAGTTGAGATGACCTAGGGTTCGATATCCATCTGAAAGGCATGTGTTGGGGTCTTTAGAAAAACTTGGAAGTTTTCCTTTATGATGGTCTCCAGTAGGGAGGGCTTCAATTCCTTTGGAACAATCTTCTTCTCCTTCAGGAATCCCTATTATTCGTATATTTGAATGCTTCATGGTGACTTGCAGTTCTCTAAGTGCCTATTCTACTTTCTCCCTCTGCTTTTCTGCCTCTTTAACTTCCTGGGTTAATTCAAAACTTTATCCTCTAGCTCTGAGGTTCTTTCTTCTCCATGGTCTAACCTATTTTTGATACTTTCTCCTGCATCTTTACATTCCCTGATTGTCTCCTTTATTTCTTTTCGCTCCACCGTATCCTTTCTATATTCTGTGTATCTCTCATCCAACTTTTGGTTCTGTCCTTCCAATTTCTCATCCATTCCTTTTATTGTCTTTATCGTCCACATTTTAAATTCTCTTTCTGTCAAGTCCATTAATTCTTTATAGGTAGAGGATTCTGCAGTAGCTGCTTCATGCTCCTTTGGGGGAGTTCCTCTTTTTTGGTTTTTCATATTGCCAGAATTTTTCTGTTGGTTCATCCTCATGTGTTCTTTCTTCTTGTTCACCTCCTTGTCCTGCTTTTTCCTTCTCACTGCTTCCTTTGCTTCAAATTACCGTGTCTCCGAGCTTAGGTCTTGAAGTGACCTCAGCCTGAGCAAAGCCGTACACTTCCTCATGGCCAAATAAACAGAAGTCCTTGCTCATGATGAGAATGTGGGACAACAGGTGGCTTTGTGGATTTTTTAGGGGACAGAAAGCAAAGCCAGCAACCTCTTTGGTCCTTATTCTAAACTTATTTGCCTTCAGTGATTGCCTGATTATTTCCTTAGCATTCAGACCCTGCTAGATTGGGATCTTAAAGCTCTCCAGAATCTTTCAGGGACAGGTCTCACAGTGCCTCCTGACTCCAGTTCCCATGGGGTGTGGGAGTCTCTCAGCCTGTCCCAATAGTGGAGTTCTGATCCCTGCAGGCAGAATTAAGACAGCTGTGCTTTAGGCCCCTGCTAAGACCTTCTCACAACATTCTCCCAATGGCAGCCCCCTGGCCTTCAAGACCTTCTCAGTATAGCTGCCTTGCCAGCCACCAAACCTATGGCAAGTCGACTCCAAGGAGCATTCAAATCTGGTTGCTGTTTACTGTTGGAGTCTGTCGACTCTTCCAAGCTTTCCACTCAACAGGCAGACTTCTCCCAACTGAAAACTCTAGAAAGGCTTCCTCCAATATCAGGTCTCCTTGGAGGGCCAGCTGATCTCTGCTGGTTGTAATCACTTGCCTAATTCATCAGATTTCCACCACTCTGAATCATACACTGTATCCAGCTCACTACCTCCTCGCTTTACTTCCTGAGCTATGACTCTGGTTAATGTCCCCATGCCAGGTGTGGCTGGGTTCTCCCTTTTTCCTCAGTCATTCTAGGAGAGCTCAGCTGAACTATCCTTCTGGTCTACCATCTTACTCTGCCCATATTCATTTCTTAATAGATTAAAAATTTTTAAATGGATTGATACGAAACTCTTAGAGGGCAGTAAGGAGAGGCACTTCCTTTGGAAGAAGTTTTCAGACAACAGAATCTGATGAGTATGCCTGAGGCCCAAAACTGAGATGGTTTTAAGAAACTCAGTGGCCAGAGACAGATGTGCTTAAGCCCTGGAAGATATTTAGAGTGTCTGCCTCATTTTTATTCTTCCAAATGTTTTTTACAGTAAGTCCTAAGTACTTGATAAAGGAGAAATGTGAAAAGGTACGCATGCTATTATAGGAAAGTTTTGTTTCTTTGTCTCAAAGTATTGTTTTAGAAGAATAGCATTATAGAAATCACTACCAAATGCTTAGGATTTATTTATGTAAAGATAACATCATGTGGTGGGTTCCTAGGAAGCAGTTCCCAAGATTGAAATGAGCATGCAGGATGTTTGTTTGGGAGTTTCTTGAGATCAACAGGATGGAGCAGAGAGAGAAGTAGACTATGATGTAGTCTCAGTGGGGGCCTCAACTGATCGTCCAGAATGTTTAGAAGCTGAAGTGACTTTTCAAAAGTGTTGTAAAATGAGGAGAGGGGACTGGACCTTTATACATTTCACGTCATACACTGGATGTGAACTGGTCTAGGAAGGAAACAAACGAGCAAGATTATTCTCTTCAGCCATGACCATTTCCATAAAGGGACTGCTACAGTTTGAATGTTTATATATATCCAAAATTCATATGCTGAAAGCTAACCTCCGAAGTTATGTATTAGAAAATAGAGGCTTAAAGATGATTTAAGGGCTCTACCCTTGTGTATGGGATTAGTGCTCTCGTAAAAGAGGCCCTAGAGATCTCCCTTCCCTGTCTACCATGTGAAAACACATAGAAGGTAACATCTAAGAGGAATGGCCCCTCATCAGATACCAAATCTGCTGGTGCCTTGATTTTGGACTTCCCAGCCTCTAGAACTGTGGGCAATAAATTCTGTTGTTTATAAATTAGCCAGTCTTGAGTATTTTGTTGTAACAGCCTAACAGACTGAGACAGACACTGATAGCTAAAGAGTGTCTGCCAGCAGCACTGCTAGCAGTTAGGAAGTGAGTCCTTCATTTCTGAAGGGGAATCTAGGTAGCATATTCATAACTCCTCACTACAGATAATTTCATTATTTAAAATAAGCACTAGATGGAAAAAATGAAAGGACCAAAAGTTAGTAGTTGCTAAAATAAATTGTTGTGCTAATATAAACTAATATATGCTCTGTGATAGGGGTCCTCAAACTACGGTCCCACGGGCCACATGCGACCCGCCTAGGACATTTATTCGGCCCGCCGGGGATTTTTGCTGCCGCTGCCTGTCCTGCTTAGCAGCCAGCCTGTCCCGGGGCCCACAGTCTGGCCCTCCAATGGTCTGAGGGACAGTGAACTGGCCCCCTGTTTAAAAAGTTTGAGGACCCCTGCTCTATGATATTGTTTTTGTTGGAATTTTATTTTATACTCAGACATGAATATAATTTTATAGAAACACATGCCACACATATGTCTGTGAATATTATACATATCCATAGTGTAAGATTTTGGATGTTATTTATGTTATTTTAAAAATTGATATTTTCATAAAATTATATAATTTCTTGATATAAGGTAAAAACAGCAAAATAAACTTTAAATGATCACTATAAAAAGAATCTCCATGTCGGACATTTAGGTTAGTTCAACTTTTTCCTTTAAAAATATTAAATTTTCGGCTCAGCACCCATAGTACAGTGGTTACAGCACCAGCCACATATACCGAGGGTGGCAAGTTCGAACCCAACCAGGCCAGCTAAGAAGCAACAATGACAACTACAACAGAAAAATAGCCCAGATGTTGTAGTGGGTGCCTGTAGTCCCAGCTACTTGAGAGGCTGAAACAAAAGAATCACTTAAGCCCAAGAGTTTGAGGTTGCTGTGAGCTGTGACGCCAGGGCACTCTACCCAGGGCAACATAGTAAGACTCTCTCAAAAAATAAATAAATAAAAATATTGATTTTTTTATTTCAGTAGATTTAGGATGTACAAGTGGTTTATTTTGTGTAAATGAATTGTACAATGCAGACGTCAGGGCTTCAAGTGTACCCATCACCAGAATAGTGGACGTGGTACCCAACAGGTAGATTTTTATCTGCATCCTCCCCCCACCCTTTTCTTTGTTAGTCTTCAATGCCCATTATACCACTTTATGATGATACATACCCCTTCTTAAAAGAATTGAATAGTGGAAATAATTAGGAATAGAAAAAAGAACAGATTTTGAAAAATGGAAAGAAATTCTTAAAGACAAAAAATTATTGCCCAACTATTTAAACAAGCAGTGTTTAGCTTTGACCAAATTGTTATAAATATATTCTTTTAGCCAAAAATGTTAGGTGAGATAAAATGCTACCATAAAATTCTTAATGCTTGTAGTTACCATTTAAGTTCTAGTATGTACCAGGCACTGTACTATGTACATTATATTTAATATTTCTATTTCTCTCAAAAGTAGTGCAAGCCTAACTGGCGTTATCTTTGCTTTGTAAAGAGAGAAATTCAGATAAGTTAAGTGACTTGCCCAAGTCATTGCCTTTAATAAGTGCTGGATTTCAACTAAGGTTTATTTGCAATAAACTGTGTATGTGTGTGTATACATACATACATACATATACACATAAACATATACACACAGACATGTATACAAATTATGTACAGAGTATGAACATTTATTTACATAGAAACTTAATAAACTGCATTGGGCTGCATTTAAAATTCATCTTTAGGACATGTCTGGGGTACAAAAAGTGTAGTCAGTGGAGATGGAAATGTGTTTTCTGGAAATACAGTGCATGAAATTAGGATTTATTATGGTATTCAACTATTCTATGAAAATAGATAACCAAGGAAGCAATACGAATCTTAATCAGAAGGGCAACTGAGAACTTGTTGAAGAGCCAAGATAAAAGTGTCAGAGGAGAGTGTTTTGGCAGCCCAGATAATCCCCTAGATGGTGGGGGTAAATGATCTCAGTCCTATATCTGAATACCAGGTTTTTGCACCTTTATAAACCAATTTCTTATACTTTGTAATGATCAAGCTCATCTCTCTCTCTCTTTCTCTCTCTCTCTCTCTCACACATCCACACATAGAAAACTCACACACAGACACACTTATACGTGCATACCTCTTAGGACAATTATATAAATCCTAACCTTTTAATATCTTTACTAAGTCACTTGGTCTGATTATTGTTTGGACTGTGAAAAAAGTAATTATATATACAGGTACCTCAAGATGAAAGGCAAGACAAGATTGTGAAATTTTTCATATGTTAGAAATAGTGTACAAAGACAGAATTAAAGTTTTAAAGATCTAATTATTAAACCATGTTGGACAAATATAGCCATGAAGATATCAAAAGAGAAATTTAATGTTATACTCTAAGAACAAAATCTAATATATTATTGAATGGAAGGAGTGAAAATTACAGGGAATAATTATTTTTATACCATTATACTTCCTTATGGTAGAATTTATTTTACCATTTATGGCTTACACAATGTTATGAATTGTTCTAGGCAACATTATTATGAAATAATCAATTTTAGATTATTTTTGGTAGATAACCACAGTAGAATGTTAATATGATAAGTAAGAGTTAATTATTCCCCTATCAAGTGTTAATGCTGCCATCTATATAAAAAGTTCACTCAAGGTAGACATGAAAATATTGTATAATCCAAAGGCAGAATTTAGCTAACCTCACAATGGGTATCAGGCAACCAGAATCTTCAGATTCAAGATGGAGCCATAGTAGTTTGCGTATTAAACCTTGGGCACCATTCCAAAAGAGGACTTGTCCCATAGCTTGCTAGATTTTTATACCTGGTCCATATAAAGATGAAGAATGTCTCTCCAATATTTTAACTAAAACAGGCATCTTAAATAACACTAATTTAATAAGTAAAATCTCCTTTCTAATAGTCATCTTGCTCACAAGCAAGGCCTTTGGTGTTGACTGTGATAAAAATAGTTAAAATGTTGGTAAGACCTGTGTCGGGAGACTGGTCTTTCTGATTATAATCTTACCCCCATCCTCCATATGAATTCCTGACTTAAGCAACTGATTGCTAATACACTGGAATATAACATATATAATGTCTATGCTGAAGTGTGTTAAAGTACATTATACATATCATAAAGCATATAATTAATAAATATTTTAATTGAGACATTTCTTTCATCTTTATGTCCTAACTATATCATAAATTTGATTATTTTTAGTGGTCCAACAACAAAACATAAAACAAAGCTCCCATATCAAAATTTCTTTGCATATATTACAAAGAAGCAACCATTTGGTATCAATTCAATCATGAATGAAATGCTATTATATGAGAACATCTCCCTGGTTTGTATGGGGGTAATGGGGCATGGGATTTACAGATTCGGCAATAAATGAGAGATTGGAAAGATATGTAGCTTTTCTGACAACTTTGCTTAATGAAACCCTCAGTTGGTGCTGTGAAAAGAGCTTAAAGTTCTTTTATTTTCATGCAAGTCCTCTTAGTTTTTATCTGTTTATTTAATTGTAATTTGATGTGTAATACATTCTTTTTTGGTACTTGGTGAAGTGGCAAGCAGAGAACAGTAGCAGGAATAGATAAGCAAGTATCCTATAAATCAGTCTCTCTCTCTCTTTCTCTCCCTCCTCCTGCCCCTGCCTGGCTGTCTATCTGTATTTTTCAATTTTGCTTTGCCAGGTAGAGAATGATATATTATAAACAAACCAACTGATCATTAATTTCAGACTATTCATCCGAAGTATTTCTAATGACACTGCTCTTTTAAAAAATAAACATCTCTTCACTATAAAATTTTACTTAATGATGTGAAGAATTCATTCAAGTGAATCAGCAAAGTAACTTTCACACTGTTGGGGATGTGTGTGTGTGTATCGGTAAAGCCACACTATAGATTTTAATTGTAATCTTTTATTCTCTGTACCTTTTTGTGTATCTGAAATGTTCTTTGTGTTTTAGGAAACAATCTCATCATGTTAATAAGAGCTAGAATCAGGAATGGGAATGGGAGGAGAATGATGGGGAAAGTTGGTTAACATGCTGCTTCCACTGCAAACCTTTTCTCTTGATGACATCACCACCATTTTTAATTTATCCGTCTACTATTTTTCAGTTCTCTATTTTATTATTATAATCCAAACCTTTATGTACAACATTTATTGTGTAGAATTTTTCTTCTGAAGATATTTATTATAATTTTCATCATTTGAAAGTTTCCAAATTTGATTTTTCTCAGAATAATCAGAAGGAATTAAGCATATATATGATTCATCTCAAGATGAATTATTCATCTTATAATGGGAGAATTAATATTATTTCATGTCTTTCTTAATATTGGCACATCTCTGAATCAGCAGTAAATATTTCCTAGTTTAAGATTAAAAATTCTAGACTTAATTAAAATCGCACTGATGTTTTCACCACCACAAGATTGTATATTTGAGTTTTCTTCATCTTTGTTTTTAACTTGTATAGAGAAGAATGGAAGAAAGAAAATGGGAGGACTATGAATCTTTCTTTCTTAGTCCTTCCAGAGCTTCATTTTTTTTTTATCTTATTGAGAAATATGTTTTGGGTTTCTTCCATCTACCTGTTTTATTTATCTACATGTTTGTATTTCATTGTATCAGAGAAAACCATCTATTGCCATTTGGAAGGTCATTTGCCTAAAAATGAAAGAGAGTAACATCTATTCAAATAACTACATAGTAATTATCTATCAATTATCATTGTTCATTAATTCCCTGTTTCAGGATTGAGGTATTCCCTCCCCAACTTCCCCACGCCCCCAATACATTGTCAGAGAGCTTCAGGATTCATTCACATCTTTGGGCTACATTTGCCACCCACTGTGTTCCTATTGTTTTGTGTATGGAAGTGAAAAGCTTTAATTGGATATTGTTGAGAAGACACAGAGGCTAACTCTCAATTTCCATATGTAGTTCTTCCTTCTCCCTCTGTACCACCTCCTTTCCTTGTTGAGAAAATCGCCTTCTCCATGTTAACAATAAAAAAAGCTTTCAGATTGTTGATAGTAGTTGTTTCAGAGAAAAGCAGTCAAAAAGTAGATGAATTTAAAAATGAGACAGGGGGAGGAACACAGCTGGGAAGAAGGCTTAGTGTTTATGAGTGGGTGTGAAGGGAAAAGAATGAAGTTGAATGAGCAAAACCAAACTAAGAGGAAGATGATTTTTCTGCAGCCCAGAAGACAGCGCCCCATCCGTTCCTGCAGGCTTTATTCCACAAAAGATAAGGGCCTTGTTCTGAGATTCTTCCAGGATTCACTCCTAAGAAACTGTTTATCACAAAACAGTGGCACCTTGGTTTCCTCAGGGAATCACACATTATTATTATTTTTTAATGTAACGCTTTTGTGAGCTCCAGTTTCTACTTCAATTCAAATGAACTTTTGGTAACAGGGTAAGGAAGACACAATGCACCCTTGAAGGTCTTTGATTCAAACAGGTCTGCCACAAAGAGCAGCACCTCGCTGTTTTTTTGCTTCCTGTGTTTTCTAGATTGTGGGATTTCATAACCCTTGTTACTGACTCTCACCTAGTACTGAATCCACCCAGATGAATATATTGATTGTTTCAAGTAGTTTAATGCTAAATAACTGCACGAACCATTGTGGCAGTTTTAATAATTACCCCCCCTAAAAATCTTCTATACCCTAGTCCCTGGGACCTGTGAATATATTACATTACATAGTACATAATCCCTTTATTAAAAATAATTTGTTCTGTAAAACTTGGATTCAGTCAAAAAGCTGCACTTAAGGATTCAGAAGGCCATATGTGGCCCCAAGGCCACAATTTCTCCACCCCTTAGATGATGCTACACTACTGGCTTTAAAGATGAAGGATGGGGCTAAGAGGCAAGACATGCAGTCAGGCTCTAAAAGCTGCAAAAGTCAAGGAAATGAAGCCTCCCCTTCAGCCTTCAGAAGGAACATAGCTCTGCTAACACATTTGTTTTAGCCCGTAGACTCAAATTTTAGACTTCTGACTTACAGAATAATGAGTTATCCAGTAAGTGTGTGATAATTCGTTACAACAGCTATAGACAACTAACAGAACCATGAACATTTAATAATGACCAACTTTGCTAATAATGACTAACTTTCGACAATTTTGACACAGACTTTCTTATTAAGGTTTTTTTCCTTAATTCTAAGAAATAAACATGGGGTTTAGAGAAAATGATATGATCCATTCCGTTTTCACCATTGAAATACACATGTCCAGTATTAAAAAGATGACAGACCATGAATGTATTTCTGTATAATAACAACAATAAAACAAAGCAAAAAGAGAAAGTATTCAATTGGAAATAAAGTTGGAAAAAGAGGAGGAAAGGCAAGACAATTATGTAGTTTTTCTTCCCGCTTTTCCCCCTGGGTTTATTTAACCTATCGAATTCTATTTTGGAAACAGAAATTCAGGGCAGCATTGATGGATTTCACAGTGGAAGGACCATGGTCACAGAGGCAGGAAAATAAAGAGCAAGTTTGAGAATAGGAAGTCCCATTGCTGGTGGGGAGGTTTCATGGCACATGGACAGGGCTAGGCTTAGGAGTCAGAAAGAACTGAATCCAAATGGTGTTCTACCACTATCTGACTGGCTGGCTGGCTTTGGGCAAAATGTTTAATCTTCTGTGAGCCTATTTGTAACACCCAACTATGTAGAGTTGTTGTCACAATTAAATGATGATTATAAAGCATCTAGCCCAAGTTCTGCTATGGTACAGCTACTTAAGAAAATGTAGCTGTAACATAAGAGAAGAAAACACTGGAAAGAGTGGATCTGGGTCATTTTAGTCTACCTTTACCGCCTTTTACTTTTTAGCTTTGTGACCTTAGGTGAGTTGTTTAACCTCTCTGTGCTTTATTTTCCCTATTTATAAAAGACGCATAAGAGTACCTACCTCCAAGGTTGGTATACATTAAGATATGTAGAGTGCTTAAAACAATATCTGGTACATAGAAAAAACAGAAGAACTAGTCATTACTATTGTTCTAATTGTTATGCTGTAGAAGTCTGGATTGTACAACACTGGAGAGTCACTGAACTTTTTGAGAAAGTGAAGTGAAAAGTTTTACTAGATATTTCTGGAGAATATTGTATAGGTGGATAAAGATTAGGGAAAGATTATCAGGTGAATGTTTATTAAACCAAAGCTACTTAATCTGCTGCATCCGTCAGGTTCCCAGCCCCTCTTATTTTTTAACCTCCCATTTTGTGTTGCCCACTGTACAAATATTGAATTCTCTTGACACCTCGCCAATCATACCTGTACTCTTAGTGACTTTTGTCATTATTTGTGTATAGTTCACTTAGCATCCCTTGAACCAATAGTATGGAATTAGCCTTTGCCCCTAGTCTACCAAGTTTTGTATGGAAGCAGTAACCTCATTAACACCTGTTCTGGCCACTATTTTAGAGAAAACCTCCTAAAAGTAAGGCTGATTTTAGTATAATAGAGAGACAGAGAGACAGGATTTGAGGTACTAGAAATTAGAGCTGATCCATAGTATTGATAGGTTTATTATTATTGGTTTTTATCTCTGCCTATTCTCATACCACTAAAGTGTCAGAGGCAGCAAAGAATAAGCAGTTTTGCTCACTCCACCCAAATAAAACAGAGAAAAGTAAATCATTAGATATTTGTTACTGCAACCTTCCTGGAGGGATTACAGCTTATTTTTATTTTTAAATTACTTAAAATTTATTGAAATTAGTATTAACAGTGAACGAACCTCCCAGTAAAAAAGAGAATTAAACTTAATGCTTCCCTATAATGTAAACAGCTTGGTTAGGTATATACCATTACAAAACCCATTTAAGAATGGATTATACTTGCTCTTGGAGCAGAATTTGAAGCTCACAGTTTAGAAGCTGTGCACATTTGCCTATCAAACAGTACATAAAGTTTCCATATTCCTCAGAATCGGCTTCGTTTGAGCCATGTGTTTGATTGGATCTATGCCACATAAAGCAATTCTTCCCCCTGAGCTGAGCTTCTCTCATTCTGCAGTTCAAGTGTGTGAGTTACTGACACTGTGTGCTAATGTACGACCATTTTTATAGGATGAGAACCAGTATGATCTAGGGAGTTGAAACGTCTATCTGAGATCCTCCCCATAGAATATGTCTCTTCCTTTAAAAGCTGTCTTTCCAATTGAGTTAAAGGCTGCTATGCTCCTATAGGGATATATATTCAGTGGTAACTTTTATATTCCCTGATAACAGCGTGTTTGTTCTTTGTTTATTGAAGACAACTTTTATATCATACGATGGTATTTTTTTTGCCAGAGAAGCAGAATCATTGTTTTATTATAGAAACTTTTCTCTTATAACAGCAAAAATAAATATCTCATCTCTTAAGCTCCTGATCAATGTCTAACACCTCCTACCCCCAACAACATTTCTCTGCAAATGTATTAACACTTTGTAATAGCAACTCCACTCACCTACCAAGAAATGATCTTTGCAAATGATTTACAGCTAAACCAGGGCTTAAACACATAGCACCCAATCAAAGGCAGATTTTTATCTTTTCTCTAGTCATATAATTTCTGAAAAGAAATAGATTAATGTCAATCTCCAAGATAATGCTGAGAAAATGTACAAGGTGTGTTGTTTGTTTTAAAGCATGAGGCCCAATACGTAAGCATTTTTTCTTTATATGTATGTTTAAATGTAACCATTATACCATTTTGATGCAAATTTATGATATAGATTTATTTCAAATTTACTTTTCCATGCTAATATTGCCTCTTTTATGTGAATAAAACACACACATACACACATGCGTGCATTCTTGTTTTATACTTTAATTGTAAAGCTCAAAAAAGTTTAGTGACCATTAAGGTTCCAAGTTTTAGCATGAGTACATGATTGTTCACTCTCTATATGTTATCTTCTCTTTGTAGCAGTCGAAACTTGTTGAAATCAGAAGGTTGAGAACTCATGGATCAAATACACCATATAGAACATATTCCATAATTGCTGTTACTATAAAGAAACCTAGACTAGCCATATTTGACTAATTTCTACCTAAGTTACTTGAATTCTTATAGATTCATTGCTTCAATCACTCCAGAATTTGTTGATATATAAATGTAATGATCCTTACTTTATAGATGAATCAACTAAGCCCGATTCTATTCCTATATATGCCACATGAATTGAACAGCCACACCAATTGCTTTGATAATTTGAAACTTCTTTTTTTCTCTCTCTTTTTTTTTTTTTTATGAAGCAGAGTTTCAACTTACTCTTTTGCCCAGACTAAAGTGCCATGGCCTCATAGGTTATAGCAACCTCAAGCTCCTAGGCTCAAGTAATCCTCTTGCCTCAGCCTCCACACCTGCCATGATGCCTGCCTAGTTTTCCTAGGCAGAGTCAAGGCAGAGTCTCGCTCTCTTGCTCAGGCTGGTCTTGAGCTTCTGAGTTCAAGGGATCCACCTACATTGGCCTCTCGAAGTGCTAGGATTACAGATATGAGCCACCACACCCAGCCAATAATTCAAATCTTAAGGTGTACCATTTGAAGAGACCACAAAAGGGTAAATGGGCTTGAATTATAATGATTGTATACATGAGTGTAATCACTTTTAGATTATTGCTCATTTCTCCACTTCACTTGCCATTTACAAATAGTATCACAGAATCAGTGATACCGATCACAATAAAGTCTCTTGCTCTGCCTCAGTTTATTGATGCTGCAATTGGCAGCATTCTTGTTTCAGTACTTAAATAAGTAGCATCTTCAAATATTTTGAAAATATGCTAAGGCTAAATGCATCCATAACCATTTGTTTGCTTTGACTTTGATTTTCACAGGGATTCGTACAATATGCTGTACTCCTTAGAAATGAGAGTACTATCTGAAGACTCATTTCCCACAGAAAAATATCATAGGTGTAATGATATAAAAGAGTATTAAAAAATAATAATCCCCAAAGTTATATTTCTGGAGAGACACTAATTCCCTCTCATGCTCTGAAAGTTTCTGTTTATACTTTAGTGTAAAAATTTAAGAATTTAAGAAAACATCCTGAATGTTTACTTTTTTCTAAACTGAAACTGTAATCCCTCTCTACCTAGCACTATTCAATTTAACACAATATTACAAATGGAATCAGCAAATTTATTTAATAAATCTCTGGAAAAGTTTTTACAAGTAATGGGGTTGAATTTGTTTTACTTATGTGTATTGGAAGTTATTTTCTTCTTAAATAAAAGGATACATGACGTTAACTTAGCAATGTTTTGCAGATTTCAAGATAAGAAATTTCATCAAAGAGAGGATAGTTGAGGGTTGGAATGCACTGGTGTGAGAATAATACTTTAAAATGCCCATTTCATTGTGTCATTTCTCTGTGCCCAAACCTCCAGTGATTCCCTATCCTTCTCAACGTAATGTCTTTACTTGGTCATCTGATGTTCAGAGCCCTCACATTCTGGCCCCAGGTTCCCTTTGGTGCTTGATCACACTCATCATAACTCTGATAACTACAGAAATGTCCTTCCTGCTCTTCTTTGATCCTTCTGATATATTCTGAACTTTACACTTTGGCTTAAGACCACTCCTCCTTGTCCTAGAATTCCTTCTCTCTCATTATTAGGTGATTATCAGTCCTGTTCATCCTCCAAGTTACAGTTTAAGTTTTTACTCCCCTGTGGCACTTTCCCTGAACATGGTTGCATTAAAATTCCATTCTTCAGGATCTTATTAGCATAGAGTCTGTGATCTATAGACTATTACATTTGTCATCTCCATATTATCTTCTGTTATTGAGTAACTGCGTGCATGGATGAGCCTGAAGGTCATCTCCCCAACTGTATTGCAAGTTTACTGCAAGTTCATTGACTTCACTAGAGATGCTCTTTTATGTCATCCACAAGGCATATTTCCTACTGTGGTGAACTGTACATAGAATTCTGTCAAAGTGTATTTCCTTCTGATTTAATTGATCAATGCTTAATTACTTATCAGCTCTACCTTCTTTTTTTTGCAGTTTTTGGCCAAGGCTGGATTTGAACCCACCACCTCCCACATATGGGGCCGGTGCCCTACTCCTTTGAGCCACAGGCGCCACCCTAGCTCTACCTGCTTTTATCTGGAATTTCTAGAGGCTTTAAACAGATGTTCAGGATGCAAAATTAGGAGGGTCCTGTATCAGGCACAATATTATATATAATTCCCTCAAATTATTATATTTCACTATTCATGTCTTATAATTTATATTCTATCTTATTAACTTGGTTCACTTATGATTTAATGTGCTGTACAGGGTCTTCCAAATAGATAAAAGAGAATTGACCTTGGTCAGTTGAAGTTAGAAGGATTCCAAAATGGTATTTTTCAAGACAGAATAAGAAATGAATGAATACTGAAAAAAATTGAGGAAGAATAATCGCAAAATATGTACAGGCATTCCACATTTTACTGGGCTTCACACTATTGCATTTTGCAGATATGACATCTTTTTGTATATTGGATCTGTGATCTTTAGTGTTTCTATTCTAATTATTTTAGGGTGCCATGAACCACACTTATGTTCATAATGAATACTATTCTGTAGTTTTATTTTGTTGTTGTTGTTGTGTCCTTTTCTGGCTTTGATATCATAGTGATACTGGCTTTATTGAATGCATTAGGGAGGATTCCCTCCTTCTCAATGTTATGAAATCATTTCTATATGATAGGTACCAGTTTTTGTAGGTCTGGTGGAATTTGTGAATCCATCGGCTCTGGGACTTCAATCTCACTGCTTATTATTGGTCACTTTTAGTTTTCCATTTCTTCCTGATTCAGGCTAAGGAGGTTGTGTGTTTGCAGGAATTTATTCATTTCCTCTATTTTTTGTGTTTGTATATATTCATTTCCTCAGTTTGTGTTTGTATATATTTTCATATTATTCATGGATGATCTTTTGTATTTCTGTGGTATTGGTGATAATGTCTCCTTTTTCATTTCTTACTGAGTTCATTTAGGTCCTTTCTCTTCCATTTCTGATTAATCTGGCTAGTGGTCTATCAGTTTTGTTCATCTTTTTTGAAAACCAACATTTTTGTTTCATTGCCCCTTTGTTTTGATTTTTTTATTTTCCATTTCATTGAGTTTTGCTGTGAGTTTTGCTATTTCTTTTCTTCTGCTAGTTTTGTGTTTGGTTTGCTCTTCTTCTATTCATCTACTTCCTTGAGATATGACCTTAAGTTGCTAATCTGTGATCTTTCTATCTTATTGATGTAGGCATTTGTCACTATGAAATTCCCCCTAGGACTGCTTTTATTGTATATCATAGATTTTGATAACTTGTGTCCCCTTTGTCATTCAGTTTGAGGAATCTTTTGATTACATCTTATTTTCATCACTGACCCAAGGACCATTTAGCAGCAGGTTGTTTAATTTTTATGACTTTGTGTAGATTGGAGTGTTCCTCTTGGAATTGATTTCTATTTTATTCCATTGTTGCCTAAGAAGAAATGTGGTATAATTTCAATGTTCTAAAATTTGCTGAAGCTTGTTTTGTGATCTAATATATGATGAGACTTGAAAATGTCCCTATGGAGAGTGTGTTAATGAGAAGAATTCGTATTCAGTAATTCTTGGGTAGAATATTTCATAAATGAGTGTCAGATCTATTTGTTCTAGAGTCCCATTCAATTTCGTTGTTTATTTATTGATTTTCTGCTTTGATGATCTGTCCACTTCTCTCAGTAGGGTGTTGAATTCCTGGCAATTATGATGCTATTTAATTTTTTCTTTGCTTAGTTCTAGTAAAATTTCTTTCAAACCTGGGAACTCCTATGTTAGGGGCAGATTTATTAAGTGTTATGATGTCTTCTTGTTGAATTGCTTTCTTTACCATTATATAATGACCATTTTGTCTTTTTTATCTTTATTGATTTACGTCTATTTTGTGTGTTATGAGAATGACTACAGCTGCTTACTTTTGATTTCCATTTGTGATACTTATCCCCTTACCATGAGTCTGTGTGAGTCCTTGTGAATTAGATGCATTTCTTGGAGACAGGATATACTTGGCTTATGTGTTTTCTCATCCATACAGCAATTTTGTGTCTTTTAAGTGGGTCATTAAGACCATTTGCATTCAGAGTTAGTTTTAATATGTGGGATATACCACATTTTATTAATTCACTCATGTATTGATGGGTACTTAGGTTAGTTTCAATTCTTTGCAATGGTGAATTATATGGCAGTAAACATTCGAGTGCACATGTCTTTTTGATAAAATGGCTGTTTTCCTTTCAGTAAATGCCCAATAGCATGATTATTGGATCAAACGGTAGGTCTACTTTTAGTCCTTTGAGGAATCTCCATACTACTTTCAATAGAGGTTGCACAGCCTGGGGAACATTCAGGGAATGAACCCCAACTGCTTCTCCTCCTTTCCCAAAACAACCATATTCCTTTCTTCATGCTCCCTCTGCCAAAAGTCACTTAGCTCTTTCTTTGTCTAGTTAATTTTTAAGAACTATGTAGAGATCCTTGTGATCTTTCCCTTTTCACTTATTATATGTTAATGAAGTTGAGTAGAAACCGTTAACAAGATGATTTATCTTTATTAAAGTCATTTACATTTTCCAATCATACTGTAAGACCAAAGATAAGTCTTTTGTCTATGCTACTTCCCCATAGACAACCCTGTCTAGATACTATAAAATAAAGCTGATTTTGTGCTTTGGTGCTGGCTGCAGCCCAGCTCAGTCATACCTCCCAATCCCATCTTTCCTCTGTGTCTTCTCTTGTACTATAAGGGAACTGGTTCGTTCCCTTTCCCCAAGCTGGTTTGTGAAAGTTTGCAGTCCCACCAACAATGTATAAGTGTTCCTTTCTCTCTGCATTCATGCCAGCATCTGTTGTCTTGGAGTTTATAAGAGGGACTTTACCTAACGAATGCAAGCATTGTAACCTGGTTCTTTGTACCCTCAATGAATCCCCAACAATTAAGAAAAAAAAAACTATTCTCACTGGAGTTAGGTTAGTTAGGTTAATTGGGCCCCAATCATTTCTGGCTTATAAGGTTTCTGCTGCAAAGTCTCCTATTAGCTTGATGTATTTTCTCTTGTAAATTAGTTGTTGCTTTCATATTACAGCTTGTAGAATTTTCCAAATGAGGAATTGTTTCTTAGGAATGAGCAAAGAAAGTATTCTCCTCATTGTGGTTTTGATTTGCATTTCTCTGATAATTAGAGGCATAGAACATTTTTTCATATATTGATTGGCCATTAGTCTATCTTCTTTTGAAAAGCTTGAGTTCATGTCTTTTGCTTACTTTTTTATGGGGTTGTTCAATTTTTTCTTGTTGATTGACTTTAGTTCATTACAGATTCTAGTCATTGGCCCTTATCAGATGTATAGTATGCAAATATTTTATTCCATTCTGTAGATTGTCTATTAGATCTCTTGATTATTTCCCTGACTATGCAGAAGCTTTTAAATTTAATCAGGACCCATTTATTAATTTTTGTTGCTGTGGTTACCTTTGATGATTTCTTCATAAATTCTTTACCTAGACCAATGTCTGCAAGAGTTTTTGCAGCATTTCCTTCTAGAATTCTTACAGTTTCATGCCTTGAGTTTAAGTCTGTTATCCATCATGAATTAATTTTTGTGTGTGGTCATAAGTGCAGATCCTGCTTCTGTCTTCTACATGTAGCTATCTAATTTTCCCAGCACCATTATTGAATAGGCCTTCTTTTCCCCAGTGTATGTTATCGTCTGTTTTGTCAAAAATCAGATGACAATATGAGGATGACTTTTTATGTAGGTTTTCTATTCTGATCCATTGATCTATATCTCTGTTCTTGTGCCAGTACCATGCTATTTTGGTTACTATTGCCTTGTAGTATAATCTGGTAAAGTGATGCCTCCCAATTTGTCCTTTTAATGAAGTGTGGTATATGTATGCCATGGAGTACTGCTCAGCCATAAAAAACAGTGAACTAATACCTTTTGCAACGACCTGGGTGAAGCTGGAGAACATTCTTCTAAGTGAAGTTTCATAAGATTGGGAAAAGAAACACTACATGTACTCACCATTAAACTGGAACCAATAGATCAACACCCATGTGAACATTTGGTGGCAAAACTCAATGGAAAGCAAGCAGGTGGGCGGGGGCTCTAGAGAAGGGATAAATTCATACTTCATGGGTACAATGCACACTATCTGAGTAATGGGCACACATAACTTTGATCCATACTGTACAAAAACAATTCATGTAACCAAGACTTTTGTGTCACCGTAATATTCTGAAATAAAAAATAAATACAAATTAAAATTTTAAAAAGTGGGATATAGTTCTATTCATCATGTTGGATGATACCTAATCATTTTGTTTTCCCTCTTGTGCTATCTTATAAGAGTTGTGAGCTTTAAATTTCAAGTGCTTTTACACTGCTGGGTATCTTTTTTGCTGTTCCATGTATAATGTAGTTCTGAATATTTCCTGTAGTTAAATCTAGCAGTGGGAAATTCCCTTAGTGTTCGCTTGTCTAGAAAAGTCTTTATTTCTTCATCATTTATGAAACTTATTTTTGCAGAATACAAAATTCTTGGCTGGCAATTTTTCCATTTAAGGAAACTAGAAATTGGTCCTCAATCCTTTCTGGCTTATAAGGTTTCTGCTGCAAAGTCTCCTATTAGCTTGACGTATTTTCTTTTGTAGATTAGTTGTAGCTTTCATATTACAGCTTGTAGAATTTTCCAAATGAGGAATTATTTCTTAGGGATGAGCAAAGAAAGTATTTTCTTGAGATGGAATCTACTCTTGGGGAAGATGGTGTGAACATTGTTGAAATGTCAACAAAGGATTTGGAATAGTCCATAAACTTTTATTTGATAAGTGGTAGCAGGTTTTGAGAAGACTGACTCCAATTTTGAAAAAAGTTCTACTCTGTCTAAAATGCTATCAAATAGCATTGCAGGCTACAGAGAAATCTTTTGTGAAGGGAATAGTCAATCAATGAAGCGAACTTCATCGTCATTGTCTTACTTTGAGAAATTGCCACAGCCATTCCAGCTTTCAACAGCCACCATCCTAATCAATCAACAGCCATTAACATCAAGGCAACATCTTCCACCAGCAAAACAGTGACAACATAATGAAGGTTTAGATGATCATAGGCACTTTTTAGCAATGATGGTTTTGTTTAAATTTCAGGTTAATGTAAAGGTATAAATAACCAGGTCACAATATTTGGATTTTTTAGATAGAGTCCCTCTGGTAGTTGTGTCCTGCATGCAAAAGGTGTGCCATAAAACCCTACATTATGGGCTCAGCACCTGTGGCTCAAGTGGGTAGGTGCCAGCCACATACACCTGAGCTGGTGGGTTCGAATGCAGCCCGGGCCTGCCAAACAACAATGATGGCTGCAACCAAAAAATAGCCAGGCATTGTGGCAGGCACCTGTGGTCCCAGCTACTTGGAAGGCAGAGGCAGGAGAATCACTTGAGCCCTGGAGTTGGAGGTTGCTATGAGCTGTGATGCCACAGCACTCTACCCAGGGTGAATGCTTAAGGCTCTGTCTCAAAAAAAAAAAAAAAAAACCCTACATTGTGCCCATTAAGTGGGATCACTCCAACCCCCCCTTTCTTGTCCCCCTCACCCCAGTTGAATTAAAATCAGTTTTTCACCTATGTGGGCATGAATTAAATCATCTACTGACTTCATATTAGCATTGAATACATTGGATATTTGCTTTTCAATTCTTGTGATACTTTACTAAGAAGAATGTGTTTCAACTCTATCCAGGTTAAAAAAAAAAAGATGTGAAGTCACCATCTTTTTATGGTTGAATAGTGTTCTATGGTATGCATATACCACAGTTTGTTAATCCATTCCTGAGTTGATGGGCCTTTAGGTTGTTTCCACATCTTGGTGATTGTAAATTGAGCTGCAATAAGTATCTAGTACAAATGTCTTTATGATAAAATGATTTTTTTTTTCTGGGAAGATGCCTAATAGTGGGATTGCGGGGTCAAATGAGTGATCTAATTTGAGTTCTTTGAAGATTCTCCATACTTCTTTCCAAAAAGATTGTATTAGTTTGCAGTCCCACCAACAGAATAAAAGTGTTCCCCTCTCTCCACATCCATGCTAGCATCTGCAACTTTGGGACTTTGTGATGTGGGCTAATCTTACTGGGGTTAAGTGATATCTCAGGGTAGTTTTGATTTGTATTTCTGATGACTTGGGACAATGAGCATTTTTCATATGTTTGTTAGTCATTCATCTGTCATCCTCAGAGAAGGTTCTGTTCATGTGCAGGACACAACAATCAAAGCAAATGTAACCTTCAGAATGGGAAAAGTTATTTACATGTTACGAATCTGACAAAAGTTTGATAACTAATATCTACAGAGAACTCAAATTAATCAACAAAAGAACAAATAATCTCATCTATCACTGGGCAAGAGAAATAAAAGTATTTTTAATTAATGTGTACATTAGACATAATGCTATTACATGTTTAATAGGCTACAGTATAGGATAAACATAATTTTCATATGCATAGGAAAAGTAAATTCATGTGACTTGCTTTATGATAATATATACTTCATTTAAGTGGTCTGGAACAGAATCTGAAATATTTCTGAAGTATCCTGTATGTTGCTTCATTTTTTCTCTTCTTCTAAAATGTATGTAGGTAGAATTATAGAACAAGAATTATATCACTTGTGTTAATTGGGTTATAACATCAAAAGCCTTTGAATGTGATGCACATGAGAAAAACTGATCTTTAAACTGTTTCAACATAAGGGTACTTACAATTAGGTTACATTATTCTTTATTAATATGCTAAGTTTATAGAACAATAAGATTTCACGGAATGTGAACAGTGTAGACTACCTAAAAGATCTAATATTGAATAGCTAAAAATATCAGCTTAAAAATATTTTTTAAAATAATTAACAGCAAATTTTAACCTAAAATTCTTCTTTCCTCTTGACTTTGTATTTCAAGATCCCCAATTTAGATCTCATAATTTACTTACCAGCTTGTATAACTGAAAAGACTTTTCATTTTTGCATGTTAAAGGTTTTATGAAATGACAAGTAAATCAATCCATTAAGTTTCCCATGGTAGAATAGCTTGGAAAGGACTATCTTAATCTCTTCTGCAAGAAAGAGAAATTATTTATTTAAAAATAATGCACTGATAGTAGATTTATTTTGTATAATACCATTTTAGGGAAGGCATTGAATTTGGTAGGCTTAAGTTACATTTTAATACCTTCAATATATCAATAAATAAAAGATATCATTACAAAGAAATAAAAAAATTTATAGACTCTCCTATTGTTTTGTGAGTGTAAATAGCTTATAATTTCTTAAATAGCTATCATATGTTTTTATTTTGAAAGTTAGCCAAATGGTTGGTGATTTTTTTATATATTACTGATAAACACTGCTTCAAACAAGTACGTGTGTTCTAGTAACTTTCACACCTTTCCAATTATAATTATCTGTTCCTTGAATCACTGTTTCCCTTTATTGTATCCAGTCATTTGGTCAGTCAACACTTTTATGAATGAGTATCTGTTTACTGTATTTCTAGGAATGGGCCAACAACTATGGAAGGATCCTAGCCAGAAAAAACAAACAAGGGGTACAAAGGCACAGGATTACTAAAAGCTTTCCTCCTATGGCTTCAGTTTTTCCAGAGTGTGCTGGTATTCTTAAAATCTAAATACCTCGAATTGATTTTTCTCTTTTTTATTATGTTGGATTAACATAAGGGTACTTAGAATTAGGCTACACTGTTTGTATTTGTAAGGTAAAGTCCAAGCTGTAATTGAGTCCTTCACCAGGGAGATGTGCCCTAAACCCCTGCATTGTACCCGATAGTTGAAAGCTTGTTGAACCTCCTTACCTCCTCCACCCTTCTTGAATTTAATTGTGTTTTTCTCTCATGTAGTTTGTTCATCTACTAGTTTCAAATTAGTATTGAGTACATGAGTTGCTTGCTTTTCCATTCTTGAGATATTAAAAGCTGCTTCCATTATGCCTATCTAAGCTTGTTTCCCATTATTTTCAAAGAATCCTGGCTTCCATTTACATGCCTTGCTTACGCCTTTCTGTCCCTTACAATGCCTTCCTCATGTTCTCTGGCCAAATCCTCCAAGGTTCAACAACAGTGTCATACCTTATATGAAATCTTCCCTGAGAATTTCCATATGTGGTCATTCCCTTTACTGATTTCTTTTAGTAGTTGTTATTATTGTTGCCACTCACTTTGAATCTTCTGCTAGATACTCTCTCAGATCCACTCTCTAACTTCCTCCTTTACCCTGCAGAGACAACTAGTATGAGCAGTAACAATGGGCTTGCTTGTTCATTGGCAGGGTCCTGCTAATAGGAGGCATGGGTAGATTAGTGGATAAGAGGAGAATGAGTCAAGGAATGGCTGGATCCCTTTACTGACAGCCCTAGCTCTTACCAAGAGGTTCCCTCCCTGCAGCTACTTCTCACATTCCACTAACTGCACCTTCCCCTTCTCCTTTCAGCCTTGGGGAGGAAAGGCTCCCCCTCCTAGTGTGAATGAACCATTTGTGTGTTGTAAAAACCCTGTTTAATTCAGTGCATAATCAGTCGTTGAATAAAATCATCTCTTTAGTCTCATTTCATGTTACTGTCCCATTTAAGCACACCTCTTTTATAATTCTATCATACTATAGTATAGCTATACTATATTAAGCAATAGCATAAATATATTGTGATCGTATCATACTACACCTTAACTCTTAAGTGTGTGGGCTCTGGGCCAAACTGCCCATGCTAGAAGTTCTGCAATGTGTTAACATGTGATCCTAGACAGACGGCTTAACTTCTTCTTCTTTCATGCTCTATATCTTTAAAATAGGGATGATAATATATGAGAATTACATTGATTAATGGTTTTTATTTAAAACTTTTATAGTTCTTAATATGAAATAAAAAATGTTCCAAGCACCTTACCCTAATTATTAACCCTATTAATTCTTATAACAAGGCTTAAGAGATACTCTATTTATCTCCATCTTATAGTGCTGTAAATCTTACAGGCAGAGAGAGCTGTTGAAGAAGTTGCTGAAAATGATAAACCTAATAATTAGGAAGCAGGATTCAAACGCAGGCAGCCTGACTCCAGAATCCATTCTCTTAACTAGTAAGCTAGGGTGAACTCTTCTGGCACATTCTATTATATACACTCAATAAGCAACTATTTTTTTTATTGTTAGTGGTATTGTCCATTGTATTAGTTGTCTGTATTTATTTTTGCTAGATTACAAGTTCCTTGAGGAAAGAAGATAATTTTTATTTCTCTTCATGTATAAGCCAGGTGCTTAGCAAATGGTTGCAGTTTAGTCAGCGTTTATGGAACTAATTATCAATCATTTGTCATGTATTTCCCAAGGCCGTCATGGTCTTGGAAATTCCTAATACTTAGCTTAACCTAGAAATGATATTTGAGATTTCAGCAGCTACAATTGTTGCTGGAACCCGAGGTTTGCCCTTTTATCCCCACTTCTTTCCTCAGATGATTCACTACTTCTTTGCAATTTCCCCACTTGGCTTGTCTTGTAATCACCATGTCTTTGTTTCTCCAGTAACCCCTGAGAGAATTGAGGTGGGGGGTCCCACCTCAGAACCACCAGCAATTGTCCTATTTGCCTTATCGGAAGCCAGAAAAGACTTTTTCCTTCAAAGACACTTTTTTTTTTTAGTTTCATGAATGCTCCATCCAGAAAATTGAAATATATTCCCAGGAACTAAGAAAGAAGCATTTGATTGATATCATTTAATTTGTGTTCATATGTGCTCCTCTCCATCAACAATTAGTGTTCCAGCCAAAATACACAACTTTTATTCTCTTCTATCCTCAGGGGTAAAGTCAGGATCAGGTACAAATTTTGTGGGGCCAAGTGAAAAATGAAAAGATAGGGCACCCTATTGAGAAAAATAAGAATGCTGGTATGGCAACAGCAGAGTGCTAAACCAAGTGTGAAGCCCTTCTAATGCAGAGCATTCTGAAACAAACTGCACAACTTGTCACGTGAACCTGACCCTGCCTACCCAGGACACTTCACACTCCAAGAGTTTAGAACATTTTGTGTCTTACTTTGCTGTCTTCCATACTCTGAAAACATGCCCAAAAGATTCTTTCGACATGTCTTCCGGTAAGCTTAATGGGTATGATATATCAAATGTTCCTTGTGGTTCGCTTTGTTATCCTAGTCTTTGAGCTACATGTGTTGAGTGGAACCCACTGTTACCACGTAATATATCTAATACTCTTCTTTTCTCCAATTAAATTCTGTACTCATTGAAAATAGCAGTCATCCCCTTCCCTTTCTAAGGAGCAGTGGTTTCTAAATAGAGGTAATGTAAAACTGTACATTGACTTGAATTGAATCTTGAAGAGGTCAAACCATGGGAGGCGTAAGAAGATCTATGTCACTAATGTCCAACAGTTGAGAGTTATACATCCAGGTGGTAGTGTCATGGAATTGTTATGTGGACCTGAGGAGTTGATGAGTGGTTTAGGGTCTAGAAGAGCAAAAGTTAGTATATTATTCAGAGCCTGAGATTAAATGTACCAAGATAAGATAAAATGGGAACATATTTTATTAGAGGAAATATCTATGAAAGAAACCACATAGGAAACAAGGGAAGGTAGAGAGCTATTAGGCAGACATGCAAGTCTGACTCCAAATGAAGGAGAGAGGGAGAAAGGTTGGGTATAAACATTCTGGTGGACTGTTAGGTTGAAGGACAGCAGAGCTACTGGGGAGTCATTGAGCCAGAATCAGCTGGAGTTCCATTTCTTCCAAGAAAGTTTCTTCCTTAATATCCCAACCATATTCAGTCACTGGTGAGGAACAATGCATGGGAAGCTTGGCTACAGTGAAATGCAGTAAAAAATTTTAAAAAACTGCAATTGGAATCCTCATTCACTTAGGTCCCAGTAGTAAAAGGCTGGCATGTTCTCATGGTCACCAGTGTTTGTTAGTAGCAGTGGTATTTAAAACAGTTGTGTGTAATTCAGATCGATAAATGCTGAAGACTGCTTAAGCTCAATTCCTTCAAAGACCCTCATGTAATCCCTAAATTTGGTTCATTATTACCACCACACCCTTTGATAACTCTCTATGCCTCCTCTAGCACAGTACTCCCCTCGAATCATTGTAATACTTATTTACAGCCTCTCCTCACTACTAGTTTGTTTTCTTTTTGAGAGTAGGAATTTTTTCTCCTTTACTACCACATCCCTTGTGCCTAGCTCAAGGACTGGCATAACAGAAGCACTAAGAAATATTTTCCAAAACTCAACTTGGGGGGCATTCCATAAAATGCCCACCTCCATTCTTCAAAACTATCAATGTTACAAAGTTCAAAAAAAGTCAAACAACTATTTCAGATTAAAGAGACAAAAAAGACATGACAACTAAATGTAATACATGAGTCTGGACCAGGAAATGAAAATGGAGCTATAAAGGCCCTTAATGGAGTAATTGTCAGACTCTAAATAAAGTGTGGATGCAATTATAGTACTAAAACCATGTTAAATTTCCTGACTTTGAAATTGAGTTAAGGTTATTGAAGAGAATGTCTTTCCTCTTGAGAAATAAATACTAAAGTATTTAAGGGTAAAGGTGCATGATATCTGCAAATTATTATCAACTTGTTCCCCAAAATTATGTATATAATATTACATGTACATGTATAGGCACATGCACAGAGAATGATCAAATGAAAAGGAGCAATCAAATGTGGCAACATGTTAACAATTGGTGAATCTAGGTGAAGGAGGGTACATGGAAGTTCTTTGGCCATTTTGCAAAACTTCTGCAAGTCTGAAATTACATAACAATAAAGACATTTTTAAAAAGCATTTTTTCAATAAGTAAAGAGAAAAAAGGATAATGACAGTTAGAAGATATTTATGAAGTTATCAATGGAGGTGCTGGTCAAACCCTCAGAGAAAAAGTGCAGGTGGTATACCTAGTAGAAAAATATCCAAGCAAGTGTAAAATGTAAATGAGACTTGAGAAATTGGAGGGAGATCAGGATGACTTTGGATTTGGTCAGTCTATTTGGAGAGGCAGCCAAATGCAGGAAGGTGGCAGAATTGAAGGTGCTCGGTTAGGCAATTGAAAGCTAGACAGATGGTTGTATCCTCCCAGATAAAACCTATTCAGAAAGGGACAGTTTAGTACTTACTTGACTTAAATACTTCTTTTTTTCATACTTAAATGATTCTATAAACTACTTTATCTTGTCAATTTTAATGTCCATTTTTCAAGGTTGTAAATAAAATAGATTTTGGTTCTATATTGTTTATTTCCTGAAAATGGCCACAATTGAAAATCACTATGAGTTTTTGTTCTAATTGTGACTATGTAAATATTGCTGATTTCATAGAAACATACAGAAAATATAACATTTGCTTGTTTAGCTTTTTTCTTAGATGTATAAGTACTAAATATTGACTTCAACATACAGAATTTTCATTTAATTATTTTTTTCCAAAGTCTCAAAAATAGACAACTAAGATTTATAAATAAAAATAGAAGATAATTTCAAAAATTACTATAAAGGAAAATTACAAACATATTTCACTTATGTTCTATTTGATTATTATTTAGGTAAAATTCCTTTTTAGTGAATACAATAACAAATTGTATTTTTTTCTAGGCACCTAAAATGTCCTACTTATATAGTATGTATAATTTCACTGTTTAACTCCTTTTTTCATAGGGTTGCTATTTATAACCACTTCCCTCAACTCTGGAGGGACTTAGTAAGATTAAAGACTTCTGATTCACTTTGTATTTGAAGTTTTTTTTTTTTTCCTTCCATCCTTGCTCAGCTAGTGGAATCCATGATGAATTCTCATCTCCAAGGGGTAAGCTGTTTTTTGTAAAGCCCAGTAGCTGGCTTATGACTCCTTAGAAATAGCCTTGATTCCTTCTTTGTTTTGTTTCTTCCAGAAGTATAGAATCCATGTAGACACAATCAACTATCATGCTTAGAAACTGTTAAGCATGTAATGGTTTTAGTTTTGTGCACTTATGTGTATCATAAATATCTCAGCTCATATCCAGTAAATAAATAAACACAATTACCATTCTTCTTGTTTATTATGACTGAAGGTAGAATGAGGAAATTGAATGAGAGAAGAGGACCAGAGGTCATATGAGGATGAAGATAAGGGTAGGAACAGTGTGTTTGAGAAAGTAGCATCGGCCCAGCTACTTGGGAGGCTGAGGCAGGAGAATCACCTAAGCCCAGGAGTTGGAGGTTGCTGTGAGCTGTGTGACGTCACAGCACTCTACCAAGGGCAATAAAGTGAAACTCTGTCTCTACAAAAAAAAAAAAAAAGAAAAAGAAAGAAAGACAGTAGCATTGGGTAAGGGCCATACATTGGAGACAGAAAACAGAATTCCATAGATATTTTGGAGGCGAATAGTTTGAGTAATGATTAGCTCTAAGGTACCCTTTCATGTACCGGTGGCTCAATGGAATAGAGATGAAGGTCATTATATTTGAGAAGTTCTGGAATTATACAACTTTGATTTATCAAGTCAAAGAAATTATAAGTGAAAAGAAAATTAATCTTTGCTCTCATTATGTGCTTCTGTTCATTAGCAAGAAGTTCATTTTTCAGTTACTGTTTTTACAACATCTTAATGAAAAAATACTGAAGTATATGCCATTTTACATCTTTTCCTTTATTTTTGGAGAAGAAATCAAAGGACAAAATTCCCATTCTGCTTTGCTGAGAAACTGCTGAGAAAAGAGCATATTAGTGTCTTATAAGTGTAATAGCAGTATACGTTATTATTTTATAGTTTCTTTTTTGAAATTAATATTTTGAATGTATTGGTCAAAGCCCGGGATGAAGAGTTGCAATTCGTTTTGAAATACTTTAGAAATGTATAGTTTTGTTGCAGTTGTGAATCTCCTTAGATTTTTAAGGAGACTGATTCAATGGATGTCATTAATAATCTTCTCAGGTGCTTACAAAGCATGTGTCTGTCAGTAGAATTAGAGAATTACCCAACTAGAGAACAGGTTTCACAATACCCTAAGACCTATTTTGTTCATTAGAGAGGAAAATGGCTTATTTTGAGTCCAAACTGACATGCTTGCTAATTTCAGCAGTAAAAGCTGTTCATTGTGGTCAGGTTTAATTTAGAGTCTGGTAAGGTTCACATTGAAGTTGATCAAGTTACTTTTACAACATATTTCTTAAATGTACATTGAAATCCTTAAAAAAGGAACAGAAATAAAGCAAACATTAATGTATCTAAAAGTGAGAGGCAAAGAACAATATGGCTGTTAACTTGGACTTTACCTTAGAAGTGAAAACAATGTAACCTCATATTATTTTGAAATAAAAAAATTAAATTAAAAAATCTTATAAAGATAATCTTTGTCATTATAAAAATTTCCAAGTATCAAAAACAACACAGGTTTTCATTTCAGATACACATTGTACCTAACGCTTTTAGTTCATTGCTCCATGCATACCACCTAGAATGGCACCCAGCACTTGAAAAGTATTTATTTTTTTTTGTTGTTTTCTTTTTGAAAAGTATTTATTAAAATGAATGAGTAAATAAATGAATCAGGGAAGCACCTGTGGCTCACTGAGTAGGGCACTGGCCCCATATACCGAGGGTGGCGGGTTCGAACCCCACCCCAGCCAAACTGCAACAAAAAATAGCCAGGCGTTGTGGTGGGTGCCTGTAGTCCCAGCTACTCAGGAGGCTGAGGCAAGAGAATTGCCTAAGCCCAACAGCTGGAGGTTGTTGTGAGAGCTGTGACAGTACAGCACTCTACAGAGGGCAACAAAGTGAGACTCTATCTCTAAAAAAAAAAATTTAAAAATAAATGAATTTGTATATTTTGTTAGCTATGTATATTTTAAAGTTCTTTGTTAAATTTGAGGTGGAAATGTGAATTAATCTAAAGTTTCTGTGTAAGTCTGTTTTTAAAAATATATGGAATATACTACATATTTAGATAGAGTAGGCAATTCCAAATTAACCTTTCAGCTTACTATGCTACAGATGACCAGAATTAAACATTCTAACCCTGAAAAACATCTTATTTCATAAAACCTGTCACTATATATGGTTCTTACTCTAAAGTTTGTTCAGTACTCTCCAACTGACTTATGCCACTTACTTCAATAGCTGTCTTTGGCAATTTGTTCCATATGTCAAACACCCTTTTGTGTAAAGAAACCATAAAAGTTAGAAACCTGAAAATTGAATTTTTCTTCTGAGCAATCACAGCTTACAAATGTGGAAAATTTGTTAAAAGTTAGCCCCTCCAATTTTTCAATACAGAAAGAGAAAAATGTTCAAAATAGACATATAGTATTTGGATACTTTTTTCCCCATTATTTTAATATTGCCAAGTGGATTTAGCTTAAATCAAAAAAGCTATTTCACTACCTCTTCACAAAAGAAATACTACAGAATGATCAAAATTTGGTGTTTCCAAAATCAAAAACCATCTAAAAATCAACAGGAATCCAAAGGAATAGTAGATAACTAAGTTTCGCAAACATTACCATATACCACATTTCATCTCTCCACTTTCATTGGCCTCATGTGATAGTAGCAAAATCACCATATTTAAAATCAGGCAGACTTCTTGCTTGGCTATTAGTGTAGTTATGATGGGAATAAAAATGAAAAAACATGGGTAAAACATCTATCACATAGGGGCTATAAATTAATAGTAAATGTTATGTTTTCTTTTCCCAATTGAAAGAAATTTGTCTCAGTTTTAGAACCAGAACAAGGCAGATATACCTGAATTTTCACAAATTTCTCTACAAAATATCTCTATTGAGACGAAGATGGAAGAGGTAATAGATGCTTAAGGAGGGGAAGCATTTCCTACTTCTCAGTGATTTTAAAAATTGATGGCTTTATTCAGTTTGGTATTTTTATTTAAAGTGCTACTAAATCAACGTAATTTATAATACAGAAGAGTTTGAATACTAACATCTAGTCTTGTGCTTCCCAAGCCTCCCTCTTCATAAAAGTCAAGCAGGGAATTTTTTAAAAATGGAAGATTTTCCCTCGCCTTTCAATTACAAAGTCACTAGTTCTGGGTTGGGACAAAAGAGTTTGGTGCTTCTTATGGGGAGGCAGCTTCGAGAAAGACTGATACAGTTCATCTACTTCACCTTCTCATTTTGCAGGTGAGGAATTTGGGGTACAAAGAAGTTAAATAAGGAATATCTCTTAAATCATTTCTGTGCCTTTTCTGTTTCTAAAAGAAATATACACCTTAATTTTACCACCACCCAGAATGAGATTACAAGTATAAATAGCTATCTTTCCTGTCAGAATTCAGAATTCTGTTTCTTCTTCATGGCACTCACGTATCGGTTTAAGTAAACCCAGATACTCTGAAATGACTCTCTATAAGCTTTTAAATAGCGAAGCAAATCTATAATCAAGATTTTCACTTGAAGCATTTTAGTATCTAAGAATAAACACATTTTGTGTTAAATCGTTTTCTATAAACCCTTACACAGTACAGATTTATATCCAGTAACATCTTTTTTATTTCTAAAAGTGTTTTGGCTGGTTTAAAAATTGTACTTTACTTTGTATTTCATAAAAGGAATGTATAATGGTAGAGAACATTGGTATTAAGTGATATTTGTTCTTTTAGGCAACGCTGCAGGATTTGGAACAGAGGCGCCCCCAGTTGGAAGAACTTATTACTGCTGCCCAGAATTTGAAAAACAAGACCGGCAACCAAGAGGCTAGAGCAGTCATTACGGATCGAAGTAAGTCTTGTGAGACACTCAAGACAAGATGCATGAGAAGTTTCAATAACAACTTAAATTCATATACCCTCATCCCATTTGTAAAAGTATTGTGGAAAAAATTACAAATGATAACTTTGTACCGAAAGTACCGAATAAGATTTTCAGTCCATAATGTTATCTTTTAATAACTGAATATGTCCACTGAATAGAAGAAATATAATTTCCACCAGTTCAGGGTTTATACAGTTGCAAAACATGGAGTGGTGGGTGTGATAAGTCTAGTGTGGCACAATATTTTGCTCCTTTGATGTCATCTCTCTGGGCTGGCATCTATTCTCTCCCTCATATCCTTGGTTGTTGGTCTAAGCAGGTGGTTGCTTCCTGGACCATCTTTCATTCCTGCTGCACTGGCACTGTCAGATCTGCTTATCCCTCTGCTACTTTGATGGCCCATTGCATAAAATCAGAAATCACTGTACTATTCGTTATGGCATAGTGGGGTGGGCAGAAACTTTGGTAAAGCCCATCTAGCTACACATTAGGCCTGCTGTTTCCTTCTTTACACGTAGTGATTCAGAGTCATTGTGTGTGGTGTCAGTTGGTGTACATGGGGTCAAGAAAAGAAGCGGGAGAAGAAATATGGGAAACTACCCACCATCTAGTTTCCCTCAGAGGTCACCTCTGCTGTCAGATTCTGTCAGATCTCCCTGGTTTCCTCCCATTCCTTCACCTCCCCTCCCTCTAGGGACACACACTGATACTGAATTGCCTTACCCTACCCTCCAAGTCTGCCTCATTTCTCTGCCCCAAACCAGAGGAATCTTTGGTAGTATAGGAATGAAGAAAACCTTTCTTCAATCACATTTCCTTTCTTCCAGATACTGTCTTTCACCAGGCTAAGGCTTTTAAAACTCAAAAACTTGAATCTGTATCTTCATAACTCTTGTATATTACCCCTTTCCTAAGGAAATGAAGGCAGAATGACTAGCTGGGCTGCCAATATGTTGGGGGAGGGAGAAGAGTAACCAGAGTAACAGGATAATGTTTTTAAAACTTTATTGGTCATAATTCTACATATTAGGTAAATGCGTAGTGATAATAGGTACTATTATTGAGGATCTCATAAGTATTAGGTGGAGTGTGTATATGTGTGTGCATAAAATCTTTATAGGATCCTGTGAGCTATATTTCATAACCCCCATTTTATAGATGAGAAAACACCTTCTAGGAACAGTTAATTAAATGGCCCAAGCTTACGAAATAAGCAAAGAACAGAGGTTGGAAATTTGCACTATTTCTAACTTGAAAGTCTATGGTACTTCTACTATATTTATCACTTCCCATCTTATTTTTCTATTTTTATTAATGACTTCAATCACTAGGACTAAATAATTTTTTTGGTCTGAAATTATGTATGTTTTGATTAACTTCCTAAAGGCATTTCCTTTTTTGATCACAGTGATTGTCAATTAAAATTTCAAATGTTAGCTCTTTATTATTGATCAAATAGTGAGTTTGGATATATGCTAATGTATAGGTGGGTAACACTAGCTAGTATAATAGATAAGCTTCCAAATCTTGGTTGTTTAATATAGTGGAAGTATACTTTTTGTTCTAATGCCATCAAAAATAAGCAGCTGTCTGTAAAGTTATCCATGGACCCAAATTCCTTCCACTTTTTATGTCCATAGCATCATGGCCCTGTGCATTTAATAGACAGATGAGGAATGAGTGTTGTTCATAGGAATTTTTCATGAGCCTGGAAGTCATGTACATTAATTATGTATATAGTCTGTTGGCTAGAACTTGTCACATGACCACACCTAACTGCAAAGGAAGTAGGAAAACACTGTTCAGTATTAAGCTGAAGAAGAACAACATATTTGGTAAGAAACTTGTCAATCTCTGGCATAGCTAATTTGGCCAAGGAAGAATATACTTAAATTCTTTGGGTTAATGTAAGTTATAAACAGCAAGGCAAGAGCAAAGTATATATCCTTCTCCCAAACTAGAATTTTGGAAGTCCTCCACAAGGTTGCAACACTCTGGCCCAAAAGAATGAATCTTAGTAAGTGATTTACTCTATATGAAACTGTATGCCTATGACACAGGTAAGTAATCTGTTTCTTGCCTGAGAAATAGGAAATTTAGCAAAGATCTTTATGCAAATCTATACATTCTATATAAAGTCATTTACCATTTTACTAATGAAAAATAACTTCTATTTTTCCCAAGAGGAAAAAAAAACACTAATATATTTTACAACAACTATTCAACATTGTCCAAACATTTTCTATTATCCCTTAAAATCTTTCTTTTTATATCGCATTGACATTTTTCATGATGGAGATTAAAATTGAGTGACCAGAGGGCAAGTTTGTATCTCTCTACTCATATCCAGTGGTTTAAATAGTTCTGCCTTTCTAAACTGTTGTCTTTTAGGAATAAATACCTTTATAAATATTTGCAATATAATGTAAAGATTCTGATCCAGATGGCCCAGAAAAGCATTTTCTTAAAAGCGATTGTCTATTGAGACATGTCACGTTGCTTATTAAGAATCCGAGCTAGAATCTTACTTCCAAATATGCCGGGGGCCTCTAGCACTGGTACCAGGATTAATCTGACAAGAAATGTTTATCTAAACAATGTCATTTGCAGCTCTGCTGTGCTTCGGTTTATCTCTCTATTTGAAATCTATGAAATGGGATGGAAATTCAATACTTACAAAGTTTCAGTCATGTTCAAAATAGAATTTTTCTTAGTATAGATTTAGTTTTCAGGGAAAGGACAGAAGTAAAATACTTGTTCATAACATTGTATTTTCTCATTTGATGATTGTGGTCTTCCTTTTTTACTGCCCTGAAACTGCTAAGAATACTTTTAAAAGAATCAGCTTAATAAAGAAAAATATTTAATATGTGTGTAATACTGTGCAGAAACATTTTTACCTCCTTGGTAAATTCCAGCTCATAACTTTGCACGGTCAAGAAAATCAATACATAGTTATTACATTCTATCACTAAAAAGCCATTCCTCTCTACTAGTAATATTCATGCTAACCCCCAGATAATTGGGTCTGCAAACAACCAACATGTTTACTGTCTAAAACTATTCCCATGGTATCTGTTGCTTTTGGGTAATTGTATTGATAGAAATCATGTTATAATAATCTAGGTAAGAGAATAAATCTTATTCTAAGTTCAAAGGAGAAATTCTCCTTGCTGTTTCTTATGTTTAAATTTTTCTTCAATTCCATCCTCAATTTGTCAACCATTCTTGGTCATTTTCTTTTGTAAAAGGGCTAGGTCAGGGGCTAAAAGTAGGTAAAATTAGAAGGATATAAATTTCCTTCCTTGGAGATGTCTGATTTATGTAAAACTCTAGTTCATGCCCATTAACACTGCAATAGATAATACCTTACAGAGCAGTGAAAAGGATATGAAAAGAAAGAACTACTATCATTTATTTCTCAGTTTATTTCCTGGCGAATGTGACTTCTCTTGTGTATTTAAGAGCCTTGCTTCTGTATCTTCTCCTTTCATAACCCCAACTACTACCATTTTAGAGATATACAGCAATGGCTCATATAGGTTTTGAGTTAAAGGCTACCTCACTGGCCACTTACTAGCTTCGTGACCTTGAACAAAATGACTAATCTCAGTAAACTATCTGATCTTAGTTTCCTTGTCTATTAAACAGGATTACTTATATCTACCTCAAGGATTGGGAGAATTAGATGGAATGATACTTGTACAGCACTTAGATCAGAGCCATAATAAAAACTCAATGAATATGGGCTCATGTTATTTTAATTATAATCTGTTTGGGCAGTTTGAATGCTTAGTACAAAAGCATTTAATGAGCTTTCGGATAGCTATTTGATTATTTTACCCCTAAAAAAAGAGAAATTTAAAATACCCAAAGGAGAAGGTTGCTTCAGAAAAGATGCAATCAAATATATAAATAGAATTAAACAAATTCATGTAATTTATTTCATTTTCAATAGTCACTATAAACCTAGAATCTATTCTCATTTAGAGACATAAGTAACTTGCCTAGGGTCTTAGGAAGATGGTAAGTGAGGAATTAAAATTCAAACCCACATCTTTATAATTTGAAAGCCTGAGGCACAGCAAATGGAAAAGGATGGTTAATCAAAAAAATAGGAAGAAATATTTATTTGAGAACTTAAAATATTGGTGTTAGGGCTTCTATTTACACTTTTGTCTTCTATGTATTTGGGTGTCTAATCTGCTAGCTGTGTGACCTTGGTCTAGTGGATTCACTTCCACAAACCTGTGGTCCCCAACCCCAGGGCCATGGATCAGTACCAGTCCCTGGGCTGCTATGAACAGGACTGCACAGCATCACTGCCTGAGTGCCTGCTCCTGTCCCATCCTTCCCACTCCCCTCCCTTGTCTATGGAAATACTGTCTTCCAAGAAACTGGCTCCATGCCAAAAAAGTTCCAGTCTTTGGCCTATTGAGAACCAGGCCACAGAGCAGAAGGTAAGCAGTGGGTGAGCAAGTGAAGCTTCAGCTGTATTTACTACTGCTCCCTATCGCTCACATCACCACCTGAGCTCTGCTTCCTGTCTTCTGATAAACTTGTCCCTGGTGCCAAAATGTTGGGGACTGCAGCCATAAACCACGGTTTCCTCATCTGTCTTGTGGGGCTAATTATAATGCTAAAGCAGGTAGGATGATCGTGAAAGTAAAATTTCTTGATGCTTCTGAAGTAAAAATAATGACACACACTAGATGTTCCTTACATGTCATGATGAAACAGCTTTGGTACAGAGAAACCGAAGATGGGTGAGTGAAAGGGTTATAAGGTCTTTTATTGACTAAACCACAGGAAAGACTTCTGAACCAGAATGCAAAGTTGTTTCTTTGATATTATTTCTTCATGTAAAGATTTTCAACCTAGTCCAGAATTCCTTGAGAAATCTAGTGACATCTTATAAATTTTAAGAAAATGAATTTGCAACATATTCCTTAAAGAGCTGGTATACAGGGCCAGAGAAGGGAGAACGTTCTTCTATATGAGAGTAAAAATGTTCTCACAGGATTTTTGAATTAACTGACGGTTTTATGGCAGCATTCGTCAAGCCATCATTCATTGCTGCAACCCAATGTATGAAATTCTTCATGATGAAGTAAAAAGGCTCAGTTCTCTACATTTTTATGAAATCTCTATTGCCAATGAAATGCCAGCCAATATCTTCCTCTCAGGTATTGTCTATTGTGGAGTTGCTTATTTTAGAAGAAGTGGAGTCAACCATGTAAATTTTCTTCTTTTAACATCTAGCACCTGCTGTCAGCCTGTTATAGCTACAAGCACCTCTCAAAATTTACATGCACCAGGATGCCATTGGCAACCAAACAGTTCAGTTCAGCAAACATTTTGAATGCTTACTCTGTGCTAGCTAGTATCAGAGGTGATGGAGGGGATACAGGGAGGGATAAGATACAGCTTTTGTCTTAAAAGTGCTCACGATCGAATGTGGATATTTGGACAAATACATTCAAGCAATGCAGTCTAGGAAAAGTACTTCAGTAGAGCTGTATTACAAAACATTGAGAAAGAACAAAAGGAATGGACATTGGTTCTGAATGAGGGGGTCTTGGAATGCTTCCAGGAGGAGGTTGAATTTGATCTGGTTGAGAATAGGACATTGAAAGCAGAAGAAGGCTGGAGAGGCATAACAGGAGAGAAAACATAATTAGACCTATGTCAGCAGATGATGTGACAGATGAATTTGTTAGCATGAAAGTATGTGTGTGTGTGTCTTTGTGTTGTGAAAGGTAAGTAAGCAAATGAATTCAGTGCACCCAGTTAGGAGGCAAAAGAGCCCAAGCTAAAGCAGTGGCAGTGAAGTGAAAAGGTAAAAAAAAAAATTAATATATGGTGGAGCCATTAATAAAATTACCAGGATTTTGACATTGATTGCATGTGTGAAACTTAAAATCTAAGTAAGAGTTTGAGATTGAGTATTCTTGCAAAGATGGCAATGTCATAATCAGAGCCAAACTCAGGACAAGGAGTCGATTATCAACGAAAAAGTAGACATGTTATTTTTTGAGACTTTGGAAAAAAATAATTAGAAGTTAATTGATGACTCTACACTGAACCTCAGAGTCAAAGCATTCCATTATAGTCATACTCTTATTTGACAATGGGAGTGTTACTTTCTTTGCATTACTGTTATTAGTACTGCTTAACACTTCATTGCAGCAATCATCTGATTTCTTTTCTAAATGTATTTATCTTCATTCTTTAGGAGGTTTTTATTTCTAGTCCTTATCTTTAACATTGTTATTGTGGGTAAATTTTAAGCCTTTTTAATTCTGTGAAGGCAAAAAGTGGAAAGCTAATAATCACATGTATGTGTAAAAATAAAAATAATAATAATAAAAAAAAAGTAGACATGCTAAAGCTTCAGCTAGGTGGCCATAATGAGATGTTAAAGAAATGGTTGAAAATGCAAGAAGACATTTCAGGAGCAAAGATATTTCTGCACACTAATTTGGAACTTACTTGGAATGGATGAGCTTGCACAGGGGAAGGATGCCAGGTGAAAAGGAAAGTGGAAGTAGTAAAGAACATAAGGAATGAAGAGGAAGAGATAACACTATTCCCCCAGTGCCAACTTGCACTCTAGGTGTATTTAGACATGCACCGTGATAAATGAATTTATAGGTGCTACACCGTTTTCTTTTTCTTCTGTAGTATAACCATTCAAATCACATAAGTTTCTTTCTGGTGATACTTTGAATCATATGACGTATGGAAACCCTTGAGCTAAGGGTTGTAGATTACTATGTTTCTGTACATCAGATTTCTGATACAGCCCTCAATATAGCAGGAAAAATAGCCATTTCCTGTCTAGGTCTGATGAATCTTGTACCATTTTATTTTTATACGTCCAAGTTATTTCACAGATTCTTTTCAGAAGGAAGAACAAAGAGATAGTGAAACACTTTATTGGAAATTTTAATAAGAATTGAAACACAATAAATTTCTTGCTGTCAAATAAATTTTGGTGCACAAACATCATAAACGATGTGATGTATGTCCCACTTCCTTTAGCAAAAGAGGATTGTTGAAGTTCTTGTAGCTAAATATATTGTGTGATAAAAGTCCCACCTATTGAATAAGTGCGTTAAAATATCATATTTTCTTTCTGTCCTTAGAAATATATTGGTCAACAATCAGTCTCTGTGTTTGAGAAAATTCATCCAGGTTTCCATCATCTGAGGACTCACAATCTAAGATTGCATCTATATGATTAATTGCACCATTATCATTAGATTCCAGAATGCTGCTTTCTGTCTCTTGGCATTTATCTTCAGTTGTGTTTAATAATTATAAGATGTCTTCCTCTGACAATTTTCTTATCTTTGACATTCTGGGAGAATTTCAACTGTTAAATGAAAGAGTAATGCGGATTTCAAAAATGGTGTCTCCAGTCTCCTTTTATACTTTGTTGAACAAACATGCAATATTGGGGGTAATCAATATAAAAACAAAAGGATGAAGATTTATTTTAGTATTGCATCATTCTTTTATGCAGTTTCATCCTTCTCACTTGTCATTTTAGTCATTTTAGCCTAATAAGGAATAATTGATGAGCAATGATGAAATAGCAAAATGTTTCAAAATACAGGAAAATTAGGATGACTAAGAGTGTATAACATATTTTCAATTTATCAAAGGGCTCAGTGAACCCATATGTTAGTTGGAAAATATAAAATGAACTTCATTTTCTTTAAAAGAAGAAACAACTAACATTTCTCTTTTTCTTCACTAAACCTCTAGGAAAAAAATTATAAAACATCAATTTTTATAAATAGAATTTCTCAAAAAAGAAATTCAAAAAGTAAATTTGGATCCAGTAGGCCCCGCTGGTATACCAGCTTAAACAAAGCATCACTTGCTCACTTGCTCAATCCTACTTCAAAACCAGGAGTTTCACCACACATATATTATTATTATTGGTTTTGTTATTATAGATCTTTTATTCAGTGTTATTTACTAAGAATATTGAATATATTAGTCAGGGCTCTCCAGAGAGCCTGTAGGATGTACATGTGGGGTATGTGTGTGTGTGTAGAGAGAGAGACAGGAGCGAATGAATGAGGATGAGGATGATTTTAAGGTATTGACTCATATGACTGTAGAACTAAAAAACCTAAACTCTATAGGACAGGTTGGCAGGATGGAGACCTATGGAAGAGTTAATGTAGTCTTCAGTCCAAAGGTAATCAGGTAATCTAGAGGCAGAATTTCTTCCTCTTCTGGAGATTTATGTCTTTTCTCTTAAGGTCATCACAATTGATTGAATGATGACTACCTGCCTTATAGAGATAATCTGCTTTACTCAAAGTACACTGATTGAAATGTTAATCATATCTAAATATCACTGTCACATCAATTTCTGGACTGGCACTGGACCAAACAACTGGATACCTTAGCCTAGCCAATCTGACACATAAAATTAACCATCACTGCAAGGTTCCTAATGCCGTGTGTTTCTTCACATATAAATCTCATGATTATTTTAATTTTTGTTAGTACCCCATAAATAGGATCCCTTTTTATATTAAGTAATAGAAATGACCTTTATTATCTTAATGAATTTCAGAGCTCCATCAGAGCAATTATAACTTATATATTAAAACTTTTACCTGTGAAGAACAAGTATGTGTTTTTATCTTTCTAAAAGTTGTAGCAAATTTATAATAATCATCTATTATGAAATCACTGTTTTAATGTATCTCATTTTTAAATTCATTAAGAAAATTAATATCAAAATATCTTTAATATTTAAAATCCAACTAGCTGATTATAGGCAATCTTTCAAGTAATTGTGTAATAGGAAACATTCAAAGTGATCTAGCCATAATTGTGAGCAAAAATAGTTTTCTACTAATTGCTTGTTTTTTCATTACATTTCAGTTTAAGGAGAAAGATGTGGGTTAAGAAATGTTTTACTCATTCACTTTAAAAATTAAACATAGTGAACATAACTATTGAATCAACCAATTAATATGAATGGTTATTTTATTCTTGTTGTATGATAGAATAAGATTGGTGATAGGTATAAGAAATATAAAGAATTTCACATGAAAAGTAAGCTAGCTGACAAGACAAATGCAAAATAGATGTATACAGAAAGAGATTCTACATTTTTATCGACTAGCATTTTTATCTTATGACCTAATGGGACATTGCAACTAAAATCCTGAATTTCTGTTATATTTTAGTACCTGTAGGTATAAATGGGAACATTACTCCTGGTGGCATCGTGCCGTTTAGATAAAACTAAGCCAGAGGTCCGATAAGTGCCAGGGACTACTCCTAAAAGATTTTTGCAGCTCTCCTTGGGTGGTAGAAAAGTGTAGGGATTATTATTTTAGACCTACTAGTTTTTCCTTTAACAAAATTACTTCATACATAATTTAAAGCAACATAACAAATGGCTTGCCACTAGTCTTTATTCTGTTGTACCTGCCTTAAGGGTAGCAATTATAAAATAAGTGGGAAGGAGTAATAGATTATGACCTTTCTAAATTCAAAGGGAAAAGCTGAGCTTATTCTGCTTTTGCCAGGAAAAAATAGTTTGCATAGTTACCTATTGCTGCAAAATAATCACCCCCAAAATTAGTGTCATAAAACAGGAATGATCATTTACATGTGTTACCTCTCATAGGTTCTGTAGGTCTGAATTCATGTATGAATTGGCCAGGAGGTTCTGTCTCAGGATCTTTCATCAATTGGGCTGCAGTTGTATGAAATCTTAACTGTAGCTGGAGGATTCAGTTTCAAGGTGGTTCACTGATATGGTTGGCGAGTTGGTGGGTCCTTGTTGGCTTATCTCTACATAAGCTTCTTCACAGGACTACTTGAAAGTCTCTATGACATGGTAGCTCTTTTTCCCCAAGACAAGCAATCATGAGTCCAAGCAGGAGATGCAACACCTTTTATGACCTAGCCTTGAAATTCACACTTATTTCTATACTAAGTTTTCTGAAACATGACCCCATGTTCCCCATGTTGCTTTGACTATCTCCATTTGCCACCCCAAGAAAGCCAGTAATGCTTTCTGCCCTGAAAGGAGCAAACCACTGGAACATGTATTTTATCCTACGTGTGCGCATTGAAAGGAACAAGAATCCACCACAACTTTTTCTATTGCTTCTAGACATAGTGATAATTATCTCAGATCCGCTCAGCCTGGCTGCACATTAAAAATATGGGTTTTATAAAGAAAGCCTTTGGGTTTGGGAGGCCTAATAAGAATTCCAAAGCAGCTAATAGTTAGTTATGGGATAATGATAACAATGATGATGAAAATAATAATTAATTTTATGTTAGTGAGAGAAATGCTTAAGAATGCCTTTCTGAAGGGGCTTTGGCATGAGGAATGAAGAGGCTTGACATGAAGTCTGTTTTAGTGGACTGAGGAACTTAGGGAGGAGCCCTCCAGAGCAAGCCTTAGGCCCGTATTTATTATCAAGAAGCAGGAAAAAGTAGTTAAAAGTCACTTATCAGACATCAGCACTAAAAAGGGGGAATAGGGAAAGTGTCAGACAGAATGTCTCCAAGTTGTTTTTGCAAAACCACAGACCTTAAGCAAGACCTCTGCCTCTAGTGTCAAGAGACCTTTGGAATGTAGAGAATCTTCACTGTAACTGTTAGGTCTGGTACTGCCACACCTCACATACACATTGACTCTTGGATGCCAGTTTTCTGACCTCTTGCACAGAAACAGCTCACATGCTAATCTTGTGATTCTCCAGGCCTCTCAAGCAAGAAGCGAGTCTTATGCTAAAGATCAGGGCACAATTTTCCTTACACCTTTCCTCAGTTTCATTTTAGGAGTACTATAGTACTAAAAGCACTGAATTTAAAATGGGAAGACTGAATTTTCAGTCCTGTCTCTTCCCCTTTGTGACATTGAGACCCTTGGCTAATCATTTAATCTCTCTGACACTTTTTTTCTCATCTGTGAAATTAGAATCCTGATATCTTTCATTGGAGTTTCATTTTAAGATTCTATAGAACAACACATGGAAAAGCCCTTTCCAAGTGGCTAATCAATGTGCAAATTTCATTGTCTTAGCTTTAGCTGCTATAACACAATGCCAAATTCTGGCTGGCTTAAACCACAGATTTTTTTTTTTTTATCAGAGTTCTGGGGTTTGGGAACTGCAAGATCATGTCAGTTCCTGGTAAAAGCCTTTTTCTTGACTTGCAAATACCACCTTCTCATTAAATCCTCATATTTCAGAGAGAGAAAGAGCTCTGGTCTCTCTATTTCCTTTCTTTTAAGGATACTTACCAGTCCCATTACTGGGGCCTCATCCCTATGACTTCATCTAAATCTCATTATCTACCAAAGGACCCACGCCCAAATATCATCACATTTAGGATTAGACAAAATACAACATATGAAATTTGGGGGGACAACAACATTCAGTTCATAACAACAACCTGTCCTCATTATTGAGAACTCCACTAGGACTTCTAAGGCGTCAACGGTGACAGTGCCCTGCTATAAGAGTAAAAGATTTTCACACCATGAAAATGGATACATGAAGACTGGTAACTGTTCTTGTATCTATGAACAGAATTTTTAGTACTTTCTCAAGAAATTTTTGTTCACTGAGAGTGTTGTTTCTCTTAAATTCTAGGCTTGGAAAAATTAAGTTCTCCATCAAAATTTTATGAATGAATAAATGGAATGCTTTATGATATTTTCTTTAAATATTAAATTAAAGCAAAAATATTTATGCAGAATATTCTATTTTCAGGGTTTCCAAATACAGCATAGTCTGGCTTATTACCATATCTAAGACTAACTCTGGGTTGCCGAAGTGAAGCCACTGGGAGTCTCCTACAAAGTCTGTAGCACAGTGATAGAAATGATAAACCCGACTATTAGAGTCCTATTTTTCTCTTTCATATAGGAACCATGAGACTGTTACCCTACCCTGGGCCACAGCTGGCTTTCAGAAAAATGTAGAACTGATAAAGAAGAGGAGAGGCAGGGAGTCATCTACCAGCCAGATGTTGTTAACAGAAAATTGTGTACTAAACAGCAGAATGTTTGCAAAGATAAAACTGAGTCCCAAACGCACGGAATAAAAAGGAGGGGAAAACACCTTTCTCTATAATTAAACAGAAAACTGTGCCATGAATTGAGAAAATCCAGTCAACCTGAAAATGTGAACATCAAGGGTAATTGTGCAGAATGATAAGGTAATATGAACAGCATGGGAATATGTAGGCTCTTGTTGGCCTTTTAAAACAATGGCACTTGACCTGCTACTTGTGAAGGATTTGATTTAGTCTTCTCTGTTGTGGAACCACTGAGGGAGGGGGGACAATTCCATTGGGCTGTAAAGTGGGCATTTTTTCATATGGTTACAAGAATTTGTAAATGTCTCAGAGTTTTAAGACAGCAGGTTCCATATCTTGCAACGCTGGGTACCGTGACAAACATAGTCTGAGGCACATAGCAAGAAATAGAAAGAGATTCATTTGTTTCTTAGCATCTAGCCCCGTAACCAAAATACCCATGTTTCCCCTCAGTAGCTAGGTATTTAGGTACCTAGGAACATGTCCCAGGGAACTCCAGAATATGAAACATTTCAGACAATTTAAAGTTGTCAGTGTCTTCCCTTATTTATGTGACAAAAAAAATCTAATTTTATTCAGATTTTAAAATATCATATAAAATAATACTTTAGATTTGGGTTGTGCTTTGCATGAATTGAACAAAGAAATCTTACACATACATAAGTGGATTTCATTTTCATAACATCTCCTAAGGTAGATATTATCCTTATTAAAGAAATAAGAAAAAAATCAAGGAGCAAAGATATTAGTACTTGCTCCAGACACAGATAGGAAATAGTAGAGCCAGGATTTAGCTCTAGACTTCAGATATGAAAAACTGGTACTAGATGGGTGTTCTTTTCCCAAACCATGGCTGAAAGTTTATATGTATATATAGAGTCTTACACACTATGCATATATATATATATATATACATACATATATATAGTTATATATTTATATAAAAATCATATCTATGATATATTTAAATAAATTATTTACCAACTTTTGATAGTTTATTTCAGTTAAGTTCAAATATATTGGATATTTATTGATTCATGGGACTTAAAGATCCTCAGAGGGCTAATCCCTATGCCATTAAGCAAAATCACACTTAGCCCATTTTAGGAAGATAAAAAGTTAAAGGGGAGGGAGAAGGGTGGATGGGGGTGGGAGGGTGATGGGGAAGACTACCTATATATCTGTCTAACAAGGGTACAAGTGAACTTTTCTAGAACCAGAATATAAATGTGTTGATACAATGATTAACCAAATGATATGAAAGTTATGTTAACCAGCTTGATGAAGATGTTTCAAATTGTATATGAAACAG
>CAUYQV010107799.1:0-23198 GCA_963574575.1 Galagoides demidoff
GGGAATAAAATTTAGGTTTATCTCATATTTTATACTAACGATTTATTTTTGTTATATCATATCTGTGTACATTAATGCAATCATGGGGTACAGTGTGGTGTTTTCATATACATTTTGAAATACTCTCATCAAACTGGTTAACGTAGCCTTCATGTCATTTTCTTAGTTATTGAGTTAAGACATTCATACACTGCTTTTAGAAAGATTCACTTGTACCCTTGTAAGATAAACCATAGAGGTGACCCCACCAATCCCCCTCCCTCCACCCATCCAACCCCTCTCTTCCTCCCCCTTCCCCATAAAGAAAACTCATAGCTATAAGTTAAAATTATTTTCACATTTCTAAAAATTATGAACGTGAATTGTTTATTCATTTTGTGAAAATAGCTTTATTTAGCTGTTAATACATTAGGAGAAGTGGTACGATGTAGCAAAGTGTTTCAAGACAGTCCCTGGGGAGGCAAAGCTGAGTTTAAATTTGGCTTTGGTATTTGTTGTTTGATTTCATAGTGAGCAAGTGGCTTAGGCTTTGCGAAGCCCATTTATTTAACTCCAAAATGTTTTCAGGGACCCACCACTAATCCCAGATTCTGTTCTTCACAGATACACATATATTGATACCTCTGAACTCCCAAATATTGGTAGGTTGCCTATCAGGTGCCAATCATAAATCTCTGGGGCTCTTCTGCACCATCCAGGATGTTATTTCCAATTTCCTGCAGTCCTACAGATTTGAACTTGTGGTTCATACCTATTCAGATCAAATTCTCATACTTCATTGTTTAGCGTTACCACCCTTACTCTCTCAATTATGTTCAGTGGCCAAAACCATTAACGATTCACTGGAGAATAAGATCAAACCTTTTGAAAAAATATTAAACATTAGTTATTAGAGTAATCTTTGGCCTTCTCTCTGAAAATTATGATGTTTTTGGCTTTTCATGTCACAGATGGGCTCTGATCCAGAGGAAAATAGATGTGGCTTCTGATGGTCCTGTGAAATTTTGTGATGTCTACTGCACTTTAAGCTTTACTCCTGTCTTTTCTACGTAAGCATTGTATCTCATATACAGACGGGCCTACCCATCCTCAGCAATTAGTGCTCTAATTCTTTTTTTTTTTTTTATTAAATCATAGCTGTGTACATTAATGCAATCATGGGGTACAATGTGCTGCTTTTACACACAATCTGAAATGCATTCATCAAACTGGTCAACATAACTTTCACGGCATTTTCTTAGTTATTGTGTTAAGACATTTATATTCTACACCTAATAAATTTCACATGTACCTTTGTAAGATGCATGATAGGTGTGGTCCCACCAATTACTCTCCCTCCACCCATCCTCCCTCTCCCCTCCCCTCCCTCTTCCCTTTTCCCTTCTTCTTGGGGTATAATTGAGTTATAGTGCTCATAAGAAAGCTATAAATTGGTTTCATAGTAAGACTGAGTACACTGGATACTTTTTCTTCCATACTTGAGATAGATACTTTGCTAAGAAGAATATGTTCCAGCTCCATTCATTAAACATATAAGAGGTAAAGTCTCCATTTTTCTTTAAGGCTGCATAATATTCCATGGTGTACTCAGTAACAACAAGAATCTGAATAGTCATACAAAAACATGGAAGCTAAATAGCCTTTTGCTGAATGATAGCTGGGTCAGAGATGAGATTAAGAAGGAAATTACCAAATTTTTGGAACAAAATGATAATGAAGACACAAATTATCAGAACCTCTGGGATACCTCCAAGGCAGTCCTAAGAGGGAAATTTATAGCACTGCAAGCCTTCCTCAAGAGAATGGAAGGAGAAGAAGTTAACACAAAATTTAATTCTTAGAAAGAATGCTTGGCAAAATGTTAACTATTGGACTGGTAATTGTCAGCAACTGGATGCTTTTGAGAGCAATATTGGCTCTAAACTCTCTGATTTACTGGACATTGATGGTCTCATCCAGAGTTGCTAGTGCTCTATGATCTACCCTTTCATGCCTGTAACAAAACAGACTTTATATAACATGAAGAAAATTGCTATGGAACACAGGGATGCCAATTACTTTTCAGTATTATGAAATCAATGTCTTCCCTCTCCAGTGACAAGGTGTCATTTGGATAGAATTCCCAACACATAGCTACAATGAGGCACTATATCTATTTTGTGTAATGTTTGATCTGTGATTAGGAGCGAGGCCAATCCATGTAGACTTAAGCTTATCTCAACAAAGGATATTTAGTTGCCCTTTTGCTTGTGCTCAGAGTACAGAGCCAATGCCTTATCATTCTACCAGTCATTGGTCATGTTAGAACAAAATTTTCCTATCAGGAATTCATAGTAGATTTTTCAAGGGCTAAAAAGGGCATGATGTTCATATGTAGATTGAAAGAAAACCACAGGCTTTAATTAATATTTGCAAATTTCCACTGTGGATCATAATTACTTACACAGAGTTTATGGACACAGTTTACACTGTTCAGGCGATGGATATATTAAAAACATGGACTTTGGCTCGGCGCCTATGGCTCAATTGGCTAAGGCGCCAGCCACGTACACCTAAGGTGGCCGGTTCGAATCCCCAGCCGGGGCCTGCCAAAACAACAATGATGGCTGCACCAAAAAATGGCCAGATGTTGTGGCGGGCGCCTGTGGTTCCAACTACTTGGGAGGCGGAGGCAGGAGACTCACTTGAGCCCAGGAGTTGGAGGTTGCTATGAGCTGTGATGCCGTGGCACTCTGCCCAGGGGGATAGCTTGAGGCTCTGTCTCAAAAAAAAAAAAACAAAATAAAACATGGACTTTGCCATTATGCAACTCTGTCATGTAACAAAAAAACCATTTGTACCTCCTGAATCTATTTAAATTCAACAAAAAGAAAACTCAAAAGAAGATGATGGAAAAAAATGTAATGTCTAAATACCTAGACAGTAAGCTACAGGTTCAGAACTAACCCACGTTTATTATTCTTTGTAATAGATAACACTTGCTCTGCCAAGTTTACAAATGCCATTACCTTTTGTAGAAGTTACAGGAATGTGACTATCAACAAATCAGAATGTATAATGGTGTATTCACGCTAAAGCTATGCCTAGCTAAAGAAACTATAATTTTAACTGTTGAAATACTACTAAATATTATAGTGTTTAGTTAGACTATACTTTACAAAATGCTTGATGCTCCTGAATAGCAAGGATATTAACTTAACTAATGATCCTTTAAATGGGTGTGTAAAATATAATTTAAGCTACTTGCAACATGCAAAAGAGAGGCGTCATTTGTTACTGCCAAAAATCACTGGCATGTGGAAATCAGAAAATCATTAGCCTTGATAGAAATAGCTTAATACAACAGGGAAGAGAACACATTATTTAGAGCAGTTAAATGACAATTGATGCAACCACTGGTGAGATGCAGGGGGAAAAGTGGATATGATTTAGTGAATGATAAATTCTGCCCTTAGTATTTATGCATGCAAAGGAACGGAAATCTTTGCTCATTAACCAAGGCACTTAGTTTGTGAGCCAAAATGCTTCAGGCTGTAGCCCTAATTGTCATAAATGTTTATCTCTGTGCAAGTTTAATTTAGGCTTAAGAAAAAAAAATGTTATCCTGAGTGATGAATATTCTGCGGTTTTTTTTTTCATCTTCCTCATCAGCCTAAGCCCGTTAGCTCACATCCTTGCTTGTGCCCTTTCTCTCCCACAAAGTGGGCACAGTCCTGTAGCTACAATTAATCGCTCTGGTTTTCTCCCATCATGCCCCACTCTTAAAATCTATAACACGACTGTGCCTAATGGTATATTTACAGGCCTACCCCATGGAGTAACTGCCTTCTAAAGCACTGATTTTTCATAGCTGTTTAGTAGAACGGCATACTGTGCTGTCCTCAGGTTGAATGGCACCTGTCAATGTGTTTGTTGATGCTCTTGAACCTCTTTGTGATTAACATACTATTTTCCAGCTGTCTTTGATTTTCAGCAAATACATTGATCACTATAATGGGTAAAACAGAACAACAGTGTGCAGCGTTATCTGGGTGCTACCTTAGGTGGAGGTGGACTGAGCTCTGGGCCCAGCCACACCACGTGAACTCCTATAAAAAGTAACAAGTCAATTAATTATCCCATTTTTTTAATGTTAATTTCCTTTTAAAACACTGTGCAGTCCAGTGTGGTAGCTAGAACCTGTAATTTCAGATTCTCCAGAGGCCCAGATGGGAGGATCACTTAAGCCCAGGAGTGTGAAGTTGCAATAAGCTATGACTGTGCCCCTGAACTCCAGCCCTAGCAACAGAGCAAGACCATGTCTTGAAAAAATAAAATAAAATCACCATGCAGGAAACAAAACTTAATTGGGGTTATCATAACATTATTTATTACTAACATTTATGCAACTCTCTGCCAATTCATTCCAAAAGGGAATAAACTGGGTAGGCCTTTATAGATGTCTCTACTCATATACTCTTTAATGCTGAGAGACTCCCCAAATAAGGATCATACCTCAGTGGTAAAAGTCTTTATTGTGTATAAAGACCCCAAGTAAGCAACACCAAAGTATGTGAAGAGGACAGAATTTAACATTATAAATATAGAAACAAATGAAGTATTACAAACTGGGGTGTCTACCTGCCTAAAGCAAGGAATAGTTACTGAGCTTACATTTGACTGTGAATTGTAAAAAGAAGCATCTTAAAATACAAAGCAATGGCTCTGAGAAGCATTTATACTGTACTGCTCACATACAATCCAAATTAACTTTTTAAAGGATTTTAATATCATATGGACCTTCCCCTGGCACTATTAGAAATATAGATCCAGTCCATGTGCCAAAATTATTGGTTATAACTTTTAAAAAGGATAATATATGTACACCATGGAATACTATGCAGCCATAAAGAAAGATGGAGACTTTACATCCTTCATGTTTACATGGATGGAGCTGGAAAATGTTCTTCTTAGCAAAGTACCACAAGAATAGAAGAAAAAGTATCCAATGTACACAGCCCTATTATGAAACTAATGTATAGCTTTCATATAAAATCTATAACCTAATTATAGCCTAAGAATATGAGGGGGGGAGGGGAGAAGAAGGGGTAGATGGGTAGAGGGACAGTGATTAGAGGGATCACCTCTATGGTTTATCTTACAAGGGTACAAGTGAATCTTTCCAAAAGTAGAATATAAACATCTTAACACAATAACTAAGAACATGACATGAATGCTAAGTTAACCAGTTTGATGAAAATATTTCAAATTGCATATGAAAACACCACACTGTACCCCATGATTGCATTAATGTACACAGCTATCATTTAATTAAACAAAAAATGAAGCGCTGGGTGGCGCCTGTGGCTCAAAAGAATAGAGTGCCAGCCCCATATGCTGGAGGTGGTGGGTTCATACCCAGCCACGCCAAAAATAAATAAAATAAAAATAGAAAACGTTTCAGAAAAATAAATAAATAAAAATGACAATACACAGTAGCAGAATGTCTCTGATGATTTGTATTTGTATTCCTTTTAGTTAAGGGTATACTCTATCCCTAACTAAAAGGATAGTTTAGTGGAACATCTTTTTATTTTATATTTTGAGGGAGACAAACCAACTCAGATCTCTGGGATTTAGCCCTAACCACAGCACCTACGGAAAGATAAGCTCACACGCTGTGTAAATTACACACCTTCACTTTGCGGGACCCAGGTAACTGATGCTAGGGTAGATGCTTGCCCAGGAAGGAAACAGCCCATTCATTGACCAGCTGGTCAATGATACATTGGATTTTTCTCTCTGAAATATATAAGCTAATAAATCAGAAGTAAGTTTATGCTGGAAACTCCTATTTTCAAGCATACAGTGCTGATAGGTAACCAAGAAAAGGTAATCACCAGAGATAAAAAATAAATAGAACAAATGGCATTATGAAAAAAAAAGAATAAGTATTTTACTCTTGAAAAATGGAGAAAAGTAGGTTTTCAGGTTCAAAGCCAATAGCCTGTACCAGGAAATTATCTGGCAACTTTTCCTCCATACCCTTAACACACATACACTCTCATATAGTGGCTTAGGCAAGCTTGAGGGACTGTTATTTTCTTACTAATTAAATGATCATGACTGACATGAACTTGATGAACCTATTTAAAAGGAATGTTGCAATGACACATGAAGTAATAACATAAAAATAAATATGTGCATGTGTTTTTCAGAACAATAGTCATGAGTGATGTGTAATTTTTAAGAGATACAATTTGTCATTTATGTTTATTGCTCAAAAAAAGCTGATTTTAGAGATCCTGGGACTCTGCTTGAGATCAGAGGAGGCCTGTATTTACCCTTAACTTGCTCAGGTTAGGACATGGCAACCCTTCCTTCTCCTAGAGTTTGTCTCAAGATTCTAACTGTTCCAAGGTAGTTTTGTAGTATTCCTCTTCATCTTCAGAAAGTAGAGCAAGGCAAAATGTCTTTGCTCAACCATCTTTTAAGACTATATCCCTACTCACCTTATTTCAATTTAATTCTCTCTTAGTTGGAATTCATTTTCATGATATATTTCTCTGCATTGATTTACACTGAAATGACCTAATTCGTCATAAACCCGAAATTTCCCACAAAAAGTTGTAGAGGATTTTTAATTGCCTAGTGTATAAAGAAGAAAAGATTTCTTTTTAATTCAGTAATGGATAAGTTTGAGACATGTCCTAATTTTTGAGTATTTGTTTATTATCTACATTGTTTCTTACCTTTGATATTCAAATATTTTCTTCGGCTGTAATCTATATGATGGTCTCTCTATACTAATTTTGGCTAGCGAAGATTCTTTTGATCTATGAACATAAATATTTCTCCAGCTGTATAAATAAAGAACATATAATTCTGCCAATAGACTCCTCCTAAGAAAACAATGCTTGTGAAATAATTTGATATTTTTAAAAATAGCATTTTCATTGCAATTAAGCCCCAAATCTTGCTACTCTTCAGGGTTGATGGGAATTGTAGCATAGTTGTTGTTACCTGTGTGGTTACGAATTACTGACACATGAAGGAATCTGGGAACCAGTGATTTTCTTTGGGTGAAATATTTGGTAGCTAGATAAACAAAGTAGTTAATTTTTAGTAGATTAAAAAAAATATTTCAAATATGGGCTCTGAAATAGCCCCTTGTAGCTCTGAAATAAAAAGTTAATGTGTGCCTAGGTTACTTCTCAAGGGCCAAACAATGCTATTAAAGGTGTTAACCCATTTAAAAGCATGCTGACCGGAGAAAGTGCTGTAAGATCCAGGTAGCAAATATTTTAGGCCTGGAAGCCATATCATCTCTGTAGCAACTACTCAACGCCACCCTTATAGGGGGAAAGCACAACCAGAGACAAATGCAAATGTATCAATGTGACTGTGTTCCACTAAAATTTATTTATAAAAACAGGAAGCAAACCAGATATGACATTTGGGCCATAGTTGCCAACCTCGTGGCAACATTCCAGAACCTGGAGTAAGGGTCTTGACGAACCTGTTTATAAAGAACTCTCACTCAGCATTGAATAGCATACTATGAAAAGTTTCCAGCTGAATTTCAGATGAGGATATTAGTGTTCAGTGTGTCATAGTTCAATTGCATAATTAATCATGTTATTTATAGAGGGTTCATTTTTCTGTTTTACTAGGTAACTTCTTTTTGTTTCAGTGTTATTTTTTTCTCTTATCTTAGCCTTGAATGAAAAGAGATCGATCTAAAATATTTTTCTGAAAATAGGAAATGCAAATTCTCTTCAATTCTTCCACATGGCCCCTTTTTAGATGCTAGAACTACTGGTATGCTAATACGGTCACTGAGATGCAAAACCCAACACACTTTTTTGTGTTGTCTATTCTTTATTGATTGTGTATCTCATATAGTTTGGATGTTTGGCCCCTCCACATCTTATACTGAAATCCAATCTATAGTATTAGAGGTGAGGCCTGGTGGGAGGAGTTTGGGGGTGGATCCTCCTGAATGGCTTGGTGCCCACCCCAGGATAATGAATGAGTTCTTGCTTTACTAGCTCCTAAGATAGCTGGTGGCTTAAAGGAGCCTCGTACCATATCTTCCCTCTCTGTGCTCCTTCTCTTTCCACATTACATGCCTGCTCCACCTTTGCCTCCTGCCTTGACTGAAAGCTCAATGAAGCTCTCACCAGAAGCAGATGCTAGCACCATGCTTATAATGCAGTCTGCAGAAACTTGAGCCATCTATACCTCTTTTCTTCATAAATCACCCAGCCTCAAACTGCACCAAAATTTATAGCCGCACCAAACAAACTGATACAGTATCTTTTTAACCTATTGGGACAATTCCTTGTCCCACTGATTAATCACGGTACCGTGAGTAGGATTTTTTGTTTGTTTGTTTGTTTGTTTTTACTTTTTAACAGATTGGTTTATTTATTGAAAATGTGCTACTGAGCTCCTGACAACTCCATCAAGCTTGGGAGGCAGAAGAACACTGGCCCTAGTATCAGACCTGGGTTCAGATTCCAGCTCGGGGGTAGAATATTTTATTTTTATATTTTTTATTTTTTTGAGACAGAGCCTCAAACTACCCCCTGGGTAGAATGCTGTGGCATCACAGCTCACAGCAACCTCCAACTTCTGGGCTCAAGCGAGTCTCCTGCCTCAGCCTCCCAAGTAGCTGGGACCACAGGTGCCCGTCACAACGCCCAGCTATTTTTTGGTTGCAGCCATCATTGTTTTGGCAGGCCCAGCCTTGATTCAAACTCACCACCTTAGGTGTATGCTGCTGTAAGGGTCTCACGGAAAAGCGATGCCCGAAGAATAAGCACGCTTATTGAAACTGTGTTTTAAATAAAGGTGACCATCTGCTCGCTCAGGCAAAATGGCCGTGAGTAGGATATTTTATTCATACCAAGTTTGAATATCTCTTTTACTTCCCAGAAATACTAATAGAAATATTTCCATCATAAGAACATAGTACTCCATGGATCACATCCTAAATGTGAGGACTTCATATCCTTGAATGTAAATCAACTAGTCCTAACAGTTTTTGTAACAACATTAGGTAGCTATAAATTGGTGTCAGCAAAGTACTATTGAAGCAAATAAAGATAAAAATGAGAGAGTATTAAGCAGTTTTTTCCTGCTGAGATAAAGCCTATGCTAGGATAGTATACGTAGTAATTTTCATTCTTCTCTTTAATGATCAACCAATGTCTTCTAATAAGGAGACCTCAGGAGAGGCCTGTGAACAGTTAGCAAAGACATCAAATGAAAAAGACCACACGAGAATCATATCTGCCCACTCCAGTTACCAAGCTACTTAGAAGACATTGATTGTTCACCGAATGTGGCAAGCTATGGGTTACCACACTCCACACTTTCAGGATTTTTTCCTAGTGAAAAAAATAATGCAAACAATTGACATCATTATTGATATTATAGATAATTTTTATTTCCTGATAAACAAAATATCATCAATTATTGAGAGTTCAATATGTTTCATTTCATAGTATAATCTGTGATAAAATTAGCAATGGAAATATACTCAGGTATGTTGTTCTTGATATAATTTTAAAGAACCCTTAAATTGGTATGATGGATATTTTCAGCTGCCTTGCCACAATTGATAAAATTTATGTACATTTAAAACATCACGTTATAAACGTTGTGTCATTGCTTTACAAAAATAGGAAATAAAGATTGTGATTCCCATTCATAGCTGATGTACTTATTTAAATGAGTTATATTAAATAAAATCATTCATTAAAATGGTACATATTTTAATTGAAAAATTATGAACATTGTATTTATTGTTCTAAGCTAATCCTACATATTGGAGATTTATTTTTTTCTTGAATTTTTCATGGCAATGCTTTGGTAAGGAGACTATCTCCCTCAAGGCACAGTTGCTCCATAGTCACTAGTTATCATGACCCTGTAGGCCAATAAACATTAGTAGGAGAGATACAGAACAGGATTACACTAGAGAATTGTGTCTTACTAGTTTCCAATGCGATCAACTTCAAATCAAATTTTCCCTCTTCTCATTGTAAAGTTTGGAAAGCTGCAGATAGAAAATCAATATCCACTTGCAAAATCTATCATATTAGTTAAGATTTAAATTTGTTTGCACAGAAACACAGCTCAATTGGCCTGTTCTAACAGGTAAATGTACTATAACACCTCTAGATCATTTATGAAAATCAAAGATAGCAACGGTATGGTGCCATGAAGTTAAAGAATGAAAATTGTTTTTCTGATGCTCATCTTTGCTTCTGTGTGGGTTTGTTTTTATTAATGTTCTCTCACTTCAGACTCATTTATTCTGCAGATACTACCAACATCATCTGACTCTGATGTTATCATTCAGTTCTTTAGGGAGATGTCACTTGCATCTCCTTTGAGTATCAAGTCTAAAAATGGCAGGCATGATAATCTCCATCCACATTGGATCAAACGCCAACTCTAGACCAAACGAGAGCTTCCCGGGGTACATCACACGGTGAAATAATGGCTTCCGTGGTAGCCATGGGTGATGTCACTAGAATTAGTTCACAAAGAAGGATGTGGTAAATCTCTGAAGAAGGGATAGATCCTGTTGGGCAGAAAAAGGACTATGTATGGCCTACTATTCTATGCATTTAATGTGATTAAGACACTTAGTATTAGCAAATCGTATCACAAGTAGTAATCTACTTGCTTTGATTTGAAGGAGACTAAGAGGTTTTCCTATTCAATACTATATCCCCTGACAGCTGGAGAAACTCGTTTTATTAGGCGACTCAAAATTCCTTGCATTATCCCTACACCTCATCTAGTCTCGTGTCTTACTTTTGTATGCAGAAGTTGTGAACCAAGATGATTAAGTGATTATCCAACATCACATTATTTGTATAATAAGTACCAGAAACTGCTAAGCAATTCAGCAACAAACCCACATATTAATCCCTTCTTCTTTGAAGCTGGAAATTTTTTCTCATTCAAGTATTTCCCATGACAGAATGTTCAAAGTTGGATCTTCAGATTACCTACATCAGAATAATTGAAAATATAGGTTTGGGTGTACCCCCTAGACTCCAATGCTGAATCACAAACTCAATCAATTGCGGTCTATCAAATAGTATTCTTAACTAAGTCCTTGAATAATTTTTGTGCGTGTCATAGTTTAAGAATACTGCCATGTTATACTCCCGAGCCGTTGATGGAGAAGAATTAGTTGAAAAATAGCTGAAAGTAATATAAACCCAAGATGGACTGGAAAGATAATCAAGAAGCAGCCATAAAGAAAACTGGAGACTTTACCTCCTTCATGTTTACATGGATAGAGCTGGAAAATGTTCTTCTTGGCAAAGTATCACAAGAATGGAAGAAAAAGTATCCAATATACGCAACCCTATTATGAAACTAATTTATAACTTTCATATAAAATCTATAACCTAATTATAGCCTAAGAATATGGGGAGGGGAGGAGACGGGGTGGATGGGTAGAGGGAGGGTGATTAGAGGGATCACCTCTATGGTTTATCTCTCAAGGGTACAAGTGAATCTTTCTAAAAGTAGAATATAAACATCTTAATACAATAACTAAGAAAATGACATAAAGGCTGTTAACCAATTTGATGAAAATATTTCAAATTTTATATGAAAACACCACACTATACCCCATGATTGCATTAATGTACACAGCTATCATTTAATTTTTAAAAAAGTGCCCTCAAAGTGATGGAAATGGTAAAAAAGACCTTCTTGACCCCCCCCTCCAGTCCTTTCTCCACAGAATGATCTCACTAGTATTATTTTCCTATTTTCTTATTGAAATAATTAAAATGCTCTTCCTAAACGCCAGAGAAGGTGGTGCTAACTTCAAAAGAAATCATTTTAAATGGGAACCTTAAGTAATAGTTAATTTTGGTTCTATATCACCAATTGAATAGCATTGGTGTTTACAAAATGCTTTTCTGCAACCATGTTTTTCCTAACTACTATTATTGCCTGCATTTGGGTCACCCTGTTGGACTAAATTTATATGCATCTTAATGTTTTATGATTATACTCTAATATTACTGAAAATAAAATGCATAAACTCATATAAATCCTGCGGATGATTTTCTTTCCAAGTTTTAAACGATTGGTCTTTGCTGTCTAATTACAGAGGTATAAAAATTTCATAGCAATTCATAGGCACATTATTGTAGTGTTACTTGCATTTCCATAACTCATTCTTTGTGGGGAAGTTTAAAGATTAACTTGATAGTTTAAATTTTACTGATATATTTCCTTATACTATAAAGGCAATTCTTTCTGTGTTTGTCCTTTGATGTAATCTGGAATAAAATGAAGTAATCCTCAGCTCCAAAACTATAAAAAATAAAATGCATATATCATTAAATCTTCAAGGTTGTTTCACATCGGAGAATTATGCTGCAATTTGTTTTTTAGTGGCACCGTATAGATTTCTGTGCCTATATAGCTTTAAATTTTACAAATATAGTAAGGTTAAAAAGTATGCATTTCAAATTTGATGCATAGTAAAATATTTAAAAATATTAATAATACATTACCCTGAAATGTCTTGATTTTATGCTTTATGTAACAGTTCATTTTTTAAAAGGTTTAGAATACTGGTTTGTGGCATAAACTGTGTCTTTTTCATGTTTTTAAAAGTACTTGTCTATTTACACAAACATGAATCCAACTTTGTGAATATATAATCAACCTTTGAAATTCACTTCATTGCAATGGGAAAATAGATTGACTAACTCACATCTCTCTTTTTACCTTTTATAGTCCATAGATTTGAAAAAGATTTAAAAAGTATTTGAGTCTTCAGACTATCTCAAAGTCTAAAAGCAGAAAAGCCATTTTAAATTATGCCATCAAATGACTTTATTACCTGTTTTGTTTAATTATCCTAATGAGACTTCAAAATTTACATAGTAAAAACATGCTCAAGCAATCTAGATTCTTAAGATACAGGATGTAATTGAAGTGACTGATATCAAGACCAGTGTGTTGTGATGTAGTGTTATGATGTTGGAAATGGTAAATGTAAGTTCTACATTTCTTTACTTTTAAATTTGTAAAGAAATAATGGTGAAGACTTAGAGATGCCCAGTCTTCTATAGTAGACGAGTGAAGATGTTTCGATTGTTTTCTTTGAAAGAGTATAGACTATATATTAGAAAAAAATTGCAAAGAATCCAGGGATGTTTAAGAAAGTTTCACACCTATTTAAAACTTTGTTTACCCCTTCTTTCATCTAAATACATATTGGTTTGATTGCCTTTGATATTTTAATGGTTTCCCAGTCTGACCTAGAAGATATACCCTATATCTAATCATATTTAGATCTTTAGAATGTCTTTTTTGGATTCCAGAAAATGTATACATACGTGATTATTAACAATGGGTTACAAACAGGTTATTCATTTTACTGTGCAAGCTTATAATGGTTTGCATTTCAGAAATAACACAATTATACGGAACTTTGCAAATTGATAATCAAATGGTACCACAGAACATTTTCTAATATCTTTTAAATCATTTACATATTAAAAACCATTTATCTCAAAACTTCAAACATATTCACCTACTGTGTTATCATACAGCTTTAAGATTATATTTAGATGCATGTTGGAGATAGATCAGAAAAGGATATATTAGGCTGGGCACAGTGGCTTATGCCTATATTCCAATTATTTTAGCAAGTGAAGGCAGGAGGATTGCTTGAAGCCAGGAGTTCAAGACTAGCCTGGGCAACATAGGGAGACCTTATCTCTAAAAAAATACAAACTTAGCCTGGCATGATGGTGTGTGCCTGTAGTCTCAAATACTCATGAATCTGAGATAGGAGGCACCCTTGAACCCAGGAATTTGAGGTTGCAGTGAGTTATGACAGTGCCACTGCCTCCAGCCTGGATGATGGTGTGAGACCATGTCTCTATGGAAAAACACAACAAAGCTGGATCAAGAATAAGTACTAAGTGACCACCTGTCATAGAACATCTTTCCTATCATAAAAAATATTTTTATTATAATTATATTCCCAGTGAGTTTTATCCTATTACAGACATAGGCCAAATGTAGGAAAGTTTCCCAACACGCCACCTGCTTCCAATGTGATTCTCCTTCTCTCTGCCTCCCATTGGCTGGCGTTGGCAGGCCTGCTTCTCCCAGCCACAATACAATCAACAGTACTGGACATGGCCTCCATCGTGCTCTGTCCTGGACAGCTCTAGCAGATGTAGTGATTTTGAAAGAGCTTTTCACAGCCAGAAGAAGCTCAGTTTCCAGAAAGATCTCTCTCTCTTTCACACACACACACACATATACACATTTTGAAACCATTCATCACTAAATATCTTTTTCCAAATAGAAGTCAATTTTCTTAGATAATGATATTTTCCTGTGAAGTTATGAGAATAGGTTGAAAGTAGAAATACAGCACACAGCATGGGGAACCCATACCTGTGTACTACATAGTTTTGCCCCTGCTATTGCTGGAAATTGGGAGATCCCGATGTGTCTCTTCCTGCTTAAAGTAACCGCGGCATCTGTATCCATCATCTTTCCAGTAAGATAGTCTAGAGAGTGGAGACCTTGTTTACAGATGGTCCTTAAGATTTTGCCCACTGATTTCTAATAGTGGTGGGTTGACTCAGGTTCAGCACAGAGATCACGGTGTCAGAGTCGAGTGTAAAAGATGTGAAAGTCAGGCTGAAAGGTGTTGCCATCCCAGAAATGACCCTCAAAAGCTGAGCTGGGTTGGATAATTCAACTACCCTCTCTCAGCTGAATAACAGTGTGCAGGAAGAAATGGCATTTTGAAAATATTGTACACAGGGTACTGAGCATGGTGTAGGCGCACGGCTTCTATCCTCTGGTGTGTAAGTTGCTTTTTCTCACCTCTCCCTCGAAATAATGTGTTACAGAGTGGCGTTGCCTGCCAGGTCATAAATTCCTGGCATTAAATTTGTATTGCCTTGGAATAATTAGCACCTTCTCACACTTTAAGGTATAAATCTAAACCTTACGAGGTCAGTTTTACCTTGCGAAAGAAGGATCTGGAGTTTTATCAGCTTAGTTGGTGACTTCATTGTCTTTAAGTGCCTAGTTTTTCCAAATTTCTTACTTTCTTACAAAGTAAGACTGGAATGGAATGTATCATCTTCACTTTACACATCCCCCCTCACAGCAACTGAATTAGAAGCCGTAATCTGAGAATTAGACAATGTGTATTTAGTGCTTTGGTGTATTTAGTGCTTTTTCCCACCCCCCCCCCAGAGTAGAAATCCTAATTTCTCCACCACATATGTTCGAATGCCACCAAAGTAAATTTTAATGAGGGCTGATATTTGAAAAGTTATATAATCTTTCTTCTTAATGTTTCTCCTCTGGCTTCCTTTCCTTAGTGAAGGAAAAGACTGAATGTGTACCCGCTTAGCACAAAGACACATGTCACACTTAGGCATGTCATATGTCATTTGTCATTCCGAGGCAATATTTTACAAAGTTTTCCACACATTCCCAGTTTGAAAATCTTTAAAAGAGATTATCTCCCCCTCCAATAGTGTTCAAACTTTCCAAGTATCTTAATTGCATCAACATTTGTAAAAAATCCAAGCAGTTCCAGTATTCCACGTTCTGATCCGCCCCACCTCCTCCTCTTCCTGGAAACTCCTTTTGCCCTTCGAGAATCACAGCTCCAGAGCTTGTATGCATATGACACCTTTGATACATTTGTGAATTGATCGTTACTTTTTTGAACACGATAATATGGATGATAGTCTGGAGAGATATTTAAAGAGAAAAGTACTTTGGTAATTAAGGAAATTTCATACATAATCTCTAAATCTAACCGTAAGCGTATTTGTTGAATGGTGTAATGTTCACATGCAGACTTGTTTTAGAAAGGAAATTTCCCTTTATTTTGATTTTGTGGAACTCTGATTGATTCATCTCATTTTCGGAAAAGAGCTCCTCTTTCATGTGTGCAAAAACACATTTAATGTAATTCCTTCTTTCAATATACACAAGCCTCATATGCATAATGTAGTAGCATATATGCCATTCTATCAAAATTTATTCTTTAAAGCAATTTGGCATTGGAATTCTTTGGTTCAGCTGGAAGATTACGGAGTATTATTTTCTTTCCATTGTATATTTTTATTCACGTTAAATATTAGGAGAAGTCTGTGCATTTTAATTTCTGGTAATATTTTGCAACTGTTGAGTATATAGCATAGAAATTAAACTAGTTTATCACTGTACTTTAAAAGATTATTTTCTTTATGACAGACTTATCAGTCAGAGCAACCTTAATGCTATTTCTACCGTAATGTAATATCTGTTAGGTTATGACTACATAATTTGTAACCCCTGTAGGATCAGGAAAATAACTTTCAGATATTTTACCATTAAAATGTATTCATCAGCCACAAACGAAGCTTTTCATTAGCGATGTGATTCAAGTTTGAAAAGAGAATGTAGAAATCTTCAATTATATCCAGGCAGCCAAATGTGATTGAAAGTCATATCAACACACTTTGCAATTGGTAATCGCCGTGATAAAAATGCAGCTGAAATGAGACAGAAATCATCTTGATGACAGCAGACTTCCTCCTGATAATTCTTATTTTCTACGAACAATGGTCAATTAGACCGACCGAGGAGAAAATGGTGGTTTACTCCCTCCTCTGTTCATCGCATTGCCCACGATATTTAAAAATTTATTTATATCTGTAGCTAGGCTTCACGTGTAATCATACAGGAGATTCATTTTTTAAAAAATCTTCACATAAGATTCCAGTGTTCAATAAGGGCTAAAAATTACCAAGCACTAGTTAGATGAATGTACCTGAGCTTTGGGTGGTCGCATAGAAGCATTTTGAGAAATATGCTCTCTCTATATAAGTAAACACATAATGGGGAGATAGAATTTGGATGAAACCTTTTACTTTTACATCTACTCTTCTGTGTCCATACATTCGATGCAGTTTACTATAGAGTATAGAGTCCAGCCCCCGTCCACCACGCTTCCTTCTTCTCCTAGGGCTGCCCTGGGGGCTCCCAGCACTCCAATTACTCCAGCCCTCCTCTCCCTCCAGCTGGCCCAGCTCATTCTGGCATCAAGGCTTAGCACTGCTCTTTCCCCTGCCTGTGAGCGTTTTCCCCAGATTCCATTTAATCCTTTTCCTTCCCGTGGTTTAGAGTTCTAATCATTCATTACGTATTGAGAGAAGCCAGCCAGGCCAACAGGTAAAAACAGTACCCTATCCCATTACAGTAAGTTTTTTTTTGTTTGTTTATTTTTTAAATCATTGGTATAGACTTTATTAATGTAAGGAATTAATACTTTTTTTTTGCAATTTTTGGCTGGGGACGGGTTTGAACCTGCCACCTTCAGTATATGGGGCCAGCGCCGTAATCCTTTGAGCCATAGGCGCTGCCCAGAATTCATAAGCTTTTGTTTATTGTGTGTTTCCTCTTCATTTGTCTCTTTAATACAAGTTTCATGAGAACAGAGTTATTTTCCTCATTACCTCTTAGCCTACAATAGATGCTAAAATAGTATTGTTGAAAGAAATGAATTGGACTTAGAAGAAAGAAAAATGTCCATTTTTCCTCCCATGATCTAGGCTGTGCTTGGTCTGTCTTTTCTTTTCTCCTCTCATAATTCTCAAAGCCTTTCAGAGCCACTCTTTCGTTTTTTGACATCATTGCAATCCATTCATTTCCATCTTAGCACATCTTATGATCTACGTTGCTTTCTTTGTTCACCTAATTATGATTATTTTATTTATTCGTGTGTCTGCATATTTATATTACTTCTGTCCTCTCAGAGTGTAACTTTTATGGCGATGAGATTTATCTTTTCTTTTTTTTCCAGGTTCTTGATTTTTCAGGAATTTAGTCTTCCATACAGGGCAGATCAACAACGAAATAATTAAAAATTAAGGAAAGTAACACATTAGAAATACATTCCATTTGTGGAGATAAGATATAGGAGAGAGAGATTTATTGTATACGTAGAGGATCAGGAAAATCAGGGGAAAACTAAGAACACCTCCTTGATACACCTGAATAATGAGTGGATGGTGCAGGTCACGACCTTAGCCCCATCTTTACAAGGAAGCATTGATCTTTACTTCAACAGAAATGGTAAGAAAGAAGTCTGAGGAAAGTGGCGAACATTTAGAAAAGGGAGTAGAAGAAATGAGAGAATATATTGCTTGTGCCTTCCTGGTCAAAAGGAGAACTCTTTTTAGATTGAAAGATAGCAATGCAAACCATTGTGTTATCTAGTTATAATTGTTGAATGTAAATCTGGCTACATATTTTTTAGTTTACATTAAAACATCATGTATGTGTACTTTTGTATATGACTCTTGTACTATAGGGATATGGACACTTATACACAACACTTATTGGAAATTTTGTCAAACTAAGTATTTGGAAAAATCCTAGAAGCAAAGGAGCAGTACAGTGGGGATTCCCCAGACTCCCATTATCCCCTAAGAGGCGTTCTTAGACTGGATATAGCTGCACTGGATACCCCTTGGCAACCTTCCCGATAGAGAGGGTCCCTACCCCCATAATCCTGTGCTGCAGGAATAGAGAAAGAAGGAATCTCTACAGGACTGTACAACAATGGCGGCCGTCTGGCAGAGAAGCATCTTCCACAATAACCCATTCCTGCAGAAGCAACCTCTGAAATTATCAGAAGTGGGGAAGAAATGAGCTTCCAAAGCAAGAGGATGCGTCCCTTTGTGATTACGATGGATGTGCACATTTCCTTTGCGAATGTGAGCATCCGTTCATGTATGTATTAGGTGTTCCGACATGGGTTCTATGTCTCATAACAATAACTACACAAGTGATCCTTAATACAAAGTGGGCATCTCGTAAAGGCTTGACTGCAAACAAGTTCACACTCAAAGACAGATGGTAGTAATCCTTTACTTACCAGTTTTGAAAATAAGTTACCTCAGGCATACATACACAAATATACATGATTTGAAAGCTTTCCTAATGTAAATAAGTGCCTCAAGTGTAGCTTTCGGTTTTCTAAGTTATTCAGATAACTGATAAGGAAGGAGGTGAAATCTGCAGACTGCCGTGTTTGCAGTTTACTCGTCATTTTGTAATGCCAAGTACTCCTGGTGAATTGGCCACAAAATGTCCCTATCAAAGTGCATGTGATTATCGCTTGGTTTCCTAAATCTAGTACGGTTTCATTTTTGTATATTAACCACTCTTAATGCGCACAGCTTTTATCGTAGAGGTGTGGCGGAAGAATACACGCAGAGATCAAAGAAACAGAAATGGACGGTTCGGAAGCAGTGAAGGCAAATTTGCAAATTTCGCAGGGTCTTTTTCTTAAAAAAGAGGAAGTTCCCCACTTTATATCACATGCATATTCTAGAGGAAGAGTTTTCAATCATAGGTAACATTTTTTGAGCCCCTATTAGGTAGAAGTAATTGTTTGAAGAATGGACTCTTCTCCACAATCCCATGATGTAGGCTTTGTTATTATCCCTATTTAGCGGGTGAAGACTCTGAGACACAGAATGGTTAACTCAACTTTCCAGGATTACAAATGTAAGCAAGCAAACCCCCCCTCTGCAGATGCCCCCAGGAGTTGTGTTTCGTTTTGCTCTGTTTTTACACCATATCTTGATGTTTGTGGAAGCAGGGGCTATCGTGAGTTTTTAAGCAGCAACACAATTTCTAAGAAGCAGCAGGCACATATAAAGCATATTTATCTCTGTATTATTTTTTAAAGGGAACTTGAAGTCTATGGAAGACCATAAAGCTGTTAAGCATAATGGACATAATCGATGTATACCTATGATAGTGGAAACAAAAGCAAATTCTAAAACACTATGTTGTATGATCTGATTGTGACAGAAAATGTATATAATAAAGTTGTATAGAACTCTACAAAAGATATGCATGACATAAAAATGTTCTGAAATGATTAAACATGAGAATTGGAATTGGAGAATATGATGGTAATACGCAGCTTTTAATATTCCTCTATTTTTATCTTGTTTTTACAAGTTAATTATTCTTTTAAATTAAGAAAGTACGTTGTTTAGAAAAACATAATGTTAATTCCCACCTTTGTCTTTAAATCTCTAAAAATACATCCATTATTTATTTGAACTATAACACATAAAATGTTGCACAAAATTATATCACCCCCATGGTATTCACTGACCAGTTGTATAATCCTCTCTTCTGTAAGGACTTTGCATCTATAGAAATATTAATAACAAGATTATTTCTGGCTGGCACAGTGGCTCACATCTGTAATCCCAGCACTCTGGGAAGCCAGGCTGGTAGATGGCCAGGGCTCAGGAGTTTGAGACCAGACTGAGCAAGACCTCATCTCTAAAAAAATAGCCATCATTGTGGTGGGTGCCTGTGGTACCAGCTAGTTGGGAGGCTGAGGCAAGAGGATTGCTTGAACCCAGGAGTTTGAGGTTGCTGTGAGCTCTGATGCCACAGCACTCTACCAAGGGTAACACAGTGAGACTCTGTCTCAAAAAAAAAAAAAAAGATTATTTATTTCTGATTTTTCTGATGTATTCACACCTTTTGCTTATCCTAAGTGAAAGAGGAAATAACGAATGAGACAATTATAAATTCATGTTCAAAGTCCATCACTATGCAATAGCACATAAGTATACTGCATCTTTCCATTTTCAAGAACACTGACATAATATAAAAGATTCCCGTTTTAAGCAGATTGAATTTAAAAGAAGATATCAGTTTGTTGATCTAGAAGTGCCTTTGGTCATTTGTAACATCAAATTTGCCTAACTCCCTGCAGTTCTCAGGGCCTCAGCAAATATTTGCATGTGGAGATATGCTTGAAATTGTGCTTTCATTGTACATTATTTTAATTCAGTGTGTAGGAATCTCTTTAATATCAAATCGACCAAAAGGCAATCTCTCTTTGACACTGAAATTTTATGTTGTAGATTCTCCTTTTCCTCGTCAGCAAAATATTATTGTCTCGTGGGTTTTTCTTAGATCAAATTAAATTATAATTGATACTATTAGTACAGGTTCAATATATAGCAAATTTTGAACAAATACCACCACTTTTCACTGCCCCTAGACCCCTGAAAGGAAACTAAGCTATGAAACCTGTGCTGGTTTAATTCACCTGGGATACACATATTTTACTCAATTTCTATCCTGATTCATAATAGTCCAGAATTTATGGCTTTTCATAATTAAAGACTATAAAAGATACTAGAAGACAGATTGTCCAGGGGAGCAAAATCTCATGCAAGACTGTGCCATAAGACAATATTGTAGGATTTAACGTAAAGAACTTCAGTTCAAATCCTGATTTAAGACTTAATAGCTCTGACCCTTTGTTTTCCCATTTGCAAATCAAGGGTGAAGCAACTATCCAGGGAGGTGGTACAATCTCTTAGTTAAGATTATGGATTTGGGAACTGAATTTGGGGGTTCAAATCTTCGTACCTCCATGTCCTCTCTGCAAACGTTTCCTTCTCTGTCAATCAAAAATTATAGCAGTACTTTCCTCATAAAGATTATCACTGAAGTTTAAATAAGATAATATGCCAGAAGTCTTCTAAAAATGTACCCATGGCCATTGCTAGGCAAGTATTTGCTCTTATATTTTTTTCTACTACCAGACTATTTGGGGGAATTAAACATACAATACTCATTATATAATGCACACTTGATAAAAAGACTAGCCTAGGATTATTATTTTTGAATGTTATTCTTCTTATCATATACCTCTTCTCATAAATATATATAAATTCACTTAGAGCTCAGATATTTAGGGATTTAGGGTTCAAAAAATAAAAAAGACTTGATCAAATAGTCACACTAAAATAATGTATTCTCCTAAACTGTTGAGATTATGTCTATATCACATAAGTAGGAACTTTTGTTGTTGTTGTTGTTGTTGTTACAGTTTTTGGCTGGGTGCCTACTCCTTGAGCCACAGGCACCGCCCAGTAGGAACTTTTTGAGCAGAAAATACTTCTAGGAACTTGATGACAATAGAATGAAAATAATACATATATTAATTAATTATTGATAACTAATGATAATTGATTATTGCTTAATAAAAATGTGAGGATTTCCTTTTTAAACAACTACAGATTTTGAAGGATATTTTAAGGACAAAATTAAAATCATTTTTTCAATTATACTGTTTTATTGATATATAAAGTTAATACATGATATCCATCTCTTTATGCTTTATATAGAACAGGAGAAACAATTTTCAGAAATTTTAATAATTAAGAAATGTAACATATTGTGCAAAAATGAAATATGAACAATTAGATAAATAAATAGAAATTTTAGTTTTTAGTCATTTTTTCCAAATTATAGTAAATTAATCTTTACTAAAATTTAAACTTTTAGGGCAAAGAGAAAACAGTATAATCATAACTATTACCTTTCTGACATAGAGATATTCTAATTTGCAATTCATATACCCAGCATAATTTGACTTGTCTTTTTATAAACTTATTTACATGTGAGTACACATGCCCAGCGTGATCCTAATTGTCACAGATATTAGACAGAAAAATCAACTAAAGATGATAATGAACCAAATTATTGGATATCAGAAGGTGATGTATAAATCATGACACAGATTCCTGATGGAGAACGATAGAACTATCTTCTTAACGCCAGTTCTTCCCTTTGGATAATAACACCTTACTGCTCATGCCCATCCTCTTCACTGAAGAATCCAAATACTTAGAGAAATTTTCTGATCCCAAATCATTCATCCTTAACAGCTACGCCCCTATCTGAGGGACATCCTGAAAGCATCCAGCTACATATGTTGCTATGTTTCATATTACATGGCTGGATAGTTTCCGGACAGCTGTCATATATTCTTATTAAACCTTAGAAGTCTTCATTTTTCTTTTTTTTTTGAGACAGAGCCTCAAGCTATCCCCCTGGGTAGAGTGCCATGGCATCACAGCTCATAGCAATCTCCAACTCCTGGGCTCAAGCGAGTCTCCTGCCTCCGCCTCCCAAGTAGCTGGGACCACAGGCGCCCGGCCATTTTTTGGTTGCAGCCATCATTGTTGTTTGGCAGGTCCGGGCTGGGGATTCGAACCTGCCACCTTAGGTGTACGTGGCTGGCACCTCAGCCAACTGAGCCACAGGCGCCGAGCCAGAAGTCTTCATTTTTCATGTAA
>CAUYQV010107802.1:0-16645 GCA_963574575.1 Galagoides demidoff
CTCCAACTCCTGGGCTCAAGCGAGTCTCCTGCCTCAGCCTCCCAAGTAGCTGGGACCACAGGCGCCCGCCACAACGCCTGGCCATTTTTTGGTTGCAGCCATCATTGTTGTTTGGCGGGCCCAGGCTGGGGATTTGAACCCTCCACTTTAGGTGTACGTGGCTGGCACCTTAGCCGATTGAGCCACAGGCGCCGAGCCAACTTTTTTTTTTGAGACAGAGTCTCTGTCATCCTGGATAGAGTGCCACGGCATCACGGCAACCTCAAACTCCTGGGCTCAAATGATCCTCTTGCCTCAGCCTCCCAAGTAGCTGGGACTACAGATGCCCACCATAACACCTGGCTATTTTTAGAGATGGGTCTCACTCTTGCTCAGGCTGGTCTTCAACTCCTAGAGCTCAATCAGTCCAGCTGCCTCAGCCTCCCAGAGTGCTGGGATTACAGCTGTGAGCCACCAGACCCGGCCTTGTGTTCATTATCTTGGTTGCAGAGAATGTGATGTCACTGGCCAAAACTCAGATTAGTACATTTTACATATGTGCAGTATATTTTTATATGTCAGTGCTATAAATCAGCAATTATAAAATTATATTTCATAATTTAAATTATAAAAAATAAAGCTGAAAAAAACCCAAGTCTCTTTCCTGTTCCATTTGTTCACTGCTTTGACATCAATAGGTTTTAATGTCTTTCCAGTTTTTGTACTGGTCAGAAATAATTTAGATTCTGATGTCTTATATATCTCCAGAAGGAGTCCACTGAAACACTTTGCTCAAAATTTCAAATTAAATGTACCTGTCACTCCCAAAGCCTCCAGGAATGCTAGTATGATTATTTTTAACTTTTTACTGTTGTATCTCAATTACCTTAACTTATAAGACAGCTGATCTATTAAATTCTCAGGGTAGGAACCACTGGGGATAAATTTTAAAATTAAAAAGATTTTTAAGAATCTACTCTTAGAAGTTCCATCATAATTTTAAATTTCACTGAAAACAATTTGAATTTTAATACTCCTCTAGAGAAATTTCAATCAAGCCTCCAGAAATAGAAAAAGAGCAGCGCGACACTGTCAAAGAGACGGAACCCAAAAAGTCACCAGCCCCTTCATAATAGTCTAAAAGGCGGAGGCTGATACACAACATAGTCTTGCTGTGGTCACATTCCTCCGTGTTTACCCAACTGACTAGAAAACTTATGTGTGTGTAAAAGCCTTCGTGCAGATGTTTACAGAATTTTATTCATAATCCCCCCAAACTGGAAGCAATCAAGATGCTCTTCAACAGGAGAAGGGATAAACACATCGCGGTACATCCATCTCATGGAATATTATTCAGCAATGCAAAGAAATGAGCTACCAAGCCACAAAAGGACATGAATGAACCTTAAGTGCACATTACAGTGTGGAAGAAGCCAGTCGAAAAAGGCTGTGTACTATGATTCCACTTGGGTGGCCTTCCAGAAGAAGCCCAAAAAGGGAGGTGGTGAAAAGATCAGTAGCTGCCAGGGGTTTGAGGAGAGGGAAGGAGCTGAGCAGGTGAAGCACAGGATTTTTTTAGGATGGTGGAACAATTCTGCACGGCACAGCACAGCAGTGGTGAGCACATCAACCCGCACAGTCACCCAAACCTATCTGCCTTTACAGCATGGACAGTGAACTGGGAAGTATGCAAATTTTTCAAAAATCCTGTAGGAAGATCCCAGGATGGAATACAGACTGTGACAAGACAATTACACTTGTGTTACAAATGCACCAAAAAACCCTCACTGGGTGGGGCTGGGTGAAGACTTGCTGGCTCATCTCTATAGCTTTGTAGAACAGGGGGGTAGGATTTGGCCCAAGGGCTACAGGACCCAGGTGGCAGGCTCCTGCTCTAAAGCCCAGCGATGCCCTCTAGAGGTAACTCCCAACGCCCGGGAAAGGAGAGCCAGGCGAGGCCCAGAGTCAACGCAAAGTCCACACCAGGACCTGAAAGGCTCCCGTGGTCTGGGGTCCTAGGGTCTCACCCCACCACCACAACTGCCACCTCCTTGCCCTGATTCTCCCTCCTTGTTCTCCAGTTCTCTCCTGCAGGGCTGTCCACTTGCTGTCCCCCAAGTAACCACAGGGCATGCTCCCTCCCTGCCATCCAGGGCTCTGTCCAAACCTCATGCTCTCAGTAGAGCCCTCCTCACCTCCGCCACCTGCACTCTCTGTTCCTCTGTCCAGCTTCACTTTCTCCCGGCCCCTCACTGACATCTGACACATACACACACAGAGCACACACGCACACACACACACACACCCCACCATCGTCGTCACTAACTATAGTCCACACCTCACTCAGGTTACCCCAATTTCTACCTAAGGTTACAATGGCCTCCTTAGACTCCTCCTGGCTGTGGCAGTGTCTCAGGCTTTCCTTATCTCTGATGACCTTGACACTGGTCACAGGCATGTGTATCTTTGCTGACTTGCATATTATCTGATCCCTAGCAGAAAGGGAAGCTCCAGAAGATGGGATTGCTGCTGGTCTGTGCATGCTGTTTCCCAGCAGCTGGGACGGGCCTCCCATGGCCCGGTGTTCAGTGAATGACTGACTGCCCCATGAGTGCACTTGCTAAGTGAATGATTTAGATCAGTGTTTTCAACCTTTTTAATCTCACAGCACCCATGAACCTGTAGTTAAACTTCCACAGCACAAATTACGTTGTTCAAAAAAAAAGAAAAAGAAGTAAAAAAAAGAATATACCTAACTGTGCTTTGAATTTTTTAAAAAAAAATAATTTTATTAATGATCTTTAAAAATTTTCCTGGCACACCCAAGATCCTCTCATCCAGAATACGCACACTGTGCTATACACCAGCACCCCTCATCCGCCGTGGGCCCACCATGGTGAGAGGCCCACGGGGAACCTGGGAGTTGATCTACATTCTTGGCAACCTGGTCTGCTTCCACTGGGTAACAGAGTTTAAATGGGTCAGCAACTTGAATATTTTCTTGCACTTTGCCCTTATTACTTTTATAAATCTAAATGGAAACACAGAAGATAGAAAATGCTGACATGAATGATTAGGAGTCATCATCTAGAGAACGCAGAGATTTTTCAAGCCAAATCATATGCTTCTTAGGCTCTGGCTGGTTCCCCGAGACCCTATGAAGGGCTGTGTGTAAGTGGAGAGATGTGATAAAGGACTGGACAGTGTCTCCTCCCTCTCTGACTGCCCCAGCACGGCACACAGGTTGAGGACTGGACAGTGTCCCCTCCCTCTCTGAATGCCCCAGCACGGCAGATGGACAGTGTCTCCTCCCTCTCTGACTGCCCCAGCATGGCAGACAGGTTGATAGATCCACTCTTTACCCAGTCCTCCTTCATACCTTCTCAGGAAAAGATACTAGGGATTCCCTGCTCATTATACCTGTTTGGCAACTTCTCGACACATGTTTTAAGAACACCTGGGTGAGCTGGGACTCCAGTCTCATTTAATCATAAGTAATTACAGCGCACCTCAAATTTGCTGGGTATGTATGTGATTCAAAACGTGTCCTTCCTCCTCGTTCAGCGTCCAATCTGCAGCATGCTCTAACAAAATGTTTATGAATCACACGAAGAGGCTCCAGTTCCTTAAATAAGAGAATAAATTTTCATCAAAACGAATGCCAGTGACCTAGGAACAAATCTGCATGTTTTGTGAAATCTAGACTTCAAAAAACACACAGGCTGGGCACAGTGATTCGTGCTTTTAATTGCAGCGCTTTGGGGAAGGAGGAGGGAGGATCGTTTGAGGACAGGAGATGGAGACTAGCCTGGGGAATAGAGCAAGGCCCCCATCTCTAGAAAAAATTAAATCACTAGCCCAGGGCAGCACCTGTGGCTCAAGGAGTAGGGCGCTGGCCCCATATGCCAGAGGTGGTGGGTTCAAACCTAGCCCTGGCCAAAAACTACAAAAAACAAAACAAAACAAAACAACAACAAAAAAAACTAGACCAGCCCACTGGTGTGATTACATGATCCACATATAGAAAACCCTAAAAGAGTACACACATACAAATCCGAATTAACAAACAATTACAGGATATAAGAGTCAATGTGCAAGATCAGTTACATTTCTAATGCTGACAATGAACAATACAAAAGGAAATCAAGAAATTAGTTCCATTTACAATAGCATCAAAAATAAAAATACAAAGGAATAAACTAAGGACGTGAAAGACTTGAACACTGAAAACTATAAAACATTTCTGAAATTAAAGTAGACACAAATAAGCAGAAAGCTATCCCATGCTCATGAAATGGAAGACTTAATAATGTTAAAATATCGATTCTCGCTGGGCGTGGTGGCTCATGCCTAAAATTCTAGCACTCTGGGAGGCTGAGTTAAGTGAATTGCTTAAGCTCAGGAGTTCAGAACCAGCCTGAGCAAGAGTCAGACCTCATCTTTACTAAAAGTAGAAAAAAATTAGCCAGGGCTAGTGGCAGGCACCTGTAGTTGCAGCTACTCAGGAGGCTGAGGCAAGAGGATTGCTCAAACTCAGGAGTTTGAGGCTGCTGTGAGCTATGATGCCATGGCACAAAAGCCTGGGTGACAGAGTGAGACTCTGTCTCAAAATAACTAACTAATTAATTAAAATATAAATGCTGCCCAAAGTGATCTATAGATTCAAGGCAATGGCTATGAATTTCCAATATTTTTGCAGAAATAGAAAATCCAGCCTAAAAGTCATCGGGAATCTTAAGGGACCCAAAGAGCTGAAATAATCTTGAAAAAGAAGGATGACATTTGAGGTCTCACATTTTGTGATTTCAAAACTTATCTCAAATCTACAATAATCACAACAGGATGGTACTGGCAGAAAGACAGACACACAGACGATGGAACAGAATAGGGAACCCAGAACTATCCGGTCACATATATGGTCAAATGACTTTTAATACAGATACCAGGACCATTAAACAGGAAAGAGCAGTCTTATGGGAAAACTGAAAATTTACATACAAAAAATAAAACTGGACCCTCACCTTACACTATATACAAAAAATTAACTTAAAATGGATAAAGATCTAAATATAAGACCTAAAACTATTAAATTCCTAGAAGAAAACACGGAGAGAGGGACCTTCAATGGTGTTCAATTTGGCAATGATTTCTTAGCTGTGACAACAAAAACACAGATGTCAAAAGAAAAACCAGATTACATCAGAATGTAAAGCTTTTGGCTCGGCGCCTGTGGCTTAAGCAGCTAAGGTGCTGGCCACATACACCTGAGTTCTCGGTTTTGAATCCAGACCCGTCCGCCAAACAACAATGACAGCTGCAACCAAAAAATAGCTGGGTGTTGTGTGGGCACCTGTAGTCCCAGCTACTTGGGAGCTGAAGGCAGGAGAATCACTTGAGCTCAGGAGTTGGAGGTTGCTGTGAGCTGTGATGCCACAGCTCTCTACCCAGGGCGATAGCTGGAGACTCTGTCTCAAAAAAAAAGTTAAACTTTTAGACAATAAAGGCCATGATCAAATTAGTGAAAAGGCAGACCGCGGACCAGGAAAAAATATTTGCAAGTCATATATTTGGTAAGGATTATCCTAGAGTATATAAAGAACTCCAACAATTGAGCAGTGCCTGTGGCTCAGTGGGTACCAAGTGTGGCAGGTTTGAACCCAGCTCTAGCCAGCTAAAAGACAGCAGTGACAACTGCAACAAAAAAAGCCAGACATTGCGGTGGACGCCTGTAGTCCCAGCTACTCGAGAGGCTGAAGCAAGACAATCGCTTAAGCCCAGGAGTTGGAGGTTGCTGTGAGCTGTGATACCACCACACTCTATTGAGGGCGACAAAGTGAGACTCTGTCTCAAAAAAAAAAAAAAAAAAAAGAACTCCTACAATCTAACAACATAAAAAGTCTATTTATTTATCTTTTTGAGACAGTCTGACTCTGTCACCCTGGGTAGAGTGCTGTGGCATTAGCTTAGCTCACAGCAACCTCAAACTCCTGGGCTCAAGCCATCGTCCTGCCTCAGCCTCTTGACTGAGACTACAGGCGCCCACCACAACACCCAGCAAGTTTTTCTATTTTTAGTAGAGATGAAGTCTCACTCTTTCTCAGGCTGGTGTTGAACTCCTGAGCTCAAGCAATCCACCTGCCTCGGCCTCCCGAGTGCTGGGATTATAGGTATGAGCCACCGTGTCTGGCCAAAACAGTTTAAAAATGGGCAAAGGATTTCTCCAAAAAGATACACGAACAGGCAATGAGCATATGAAAAACCGCTCAATATCTCTAATTAGGGAAATGCAAATCAAAACCACAATGAACGACCGACTCATACCCATAGGATGACACCCTCTCCCCCCCCCCAAAAAAAACCCAGAGAATAACAAGTGCCGGGAAAGATGTGAGAAGTGGGAACCCTAGTGCACTACTGGTGGGAAGACGTAGCCACAATAGAAAACAGTGTGGCAGTTCCTCAAAAATTTAAAAATAGAACTGCCTACACCATCTAGCAATCCCCCCTCTGAGTATGTTGGAAAGAGTTGAGAGCGGGTCTTGAAGAGACACCGGTGCAGCCATAATCACAGCATCTCCATTCACAACAGCCATGCAGCAGAAGCAGTGGAGAGGCCCATCAAAGGAAGAATAAACAAAGATATGAGTTGTGTCGGTCAAGGTCATCCAGAGGAACAGGGCCAAGAGGGTAGCTATTGATATGAACGGAAAGGCCTTAAAAGGAATTGGCTCACAACTGTGGATGGTAACAAGTCCTGCAAGGTGGCCCAGAGGGCTGCAGATCCAGGAGAGCCACTGTTCCCGTTTGAGTCCCGAGGCAGTCTGCTGCAGGATCAGGAAGAGAAGATGAGGCAGGGGAAGGCTGATGGCTGCAGAATTCTGCCTCGCCTGCCTTGGGGAAAGCCAGTCCTGCTGGCTTAATTGGGCCTTTGTCTGAATGGAAGAAGGTCCACCACATTATGGTGGGTGGAATCTGCTCTGCTCAAAGTCCATCAGTGTTAAATGTTAAAGCTATTACTGTGCTTCCCCCCAAAATAAGACCTACCCCAAAAATAAGCCCTAGCAGGATTTCTATGCATTTGTTAAATATAAGCCCTACCTTGATAATAAGATTTAGTGACGCCATGCATTTCAGCACAGAGCGGTAAGAAGACTGGAATACCCCCTGAAAATAAGTCCTAGTGTGTCTCCTTGAGAAAAAATTAATATACGACAGCGTCTTATTTGGGGGGAAACACGGTAGTAACCAGAATACATAAAGGAACTCAAATAACTCAATAGTGAAAACAAAAAATCCAATTAAAATGGGCAAAAGAACTAAACAAATAAATCTCGAAGAAAGACACATGCAAATGGCCAACAGGTACATGAAAAAAAATTCAACATCACTAATCATCAGAGAACTGCAAATCAAAACCACGGTGAGATGTCATCTTACCCAGTTAGAATGGCTATTTTCAAAAAGACAAAACATAACAAATGCTGGTGAAGATGCTGAGAAAGGGGTAAGCTCACACACTGTTGGTGGGAACGTTGAACACAACCACAATGAAAATATGATCAAAAAACTAAAAATAGAGCTATTAATCCATATGATCCAGCAATCCCACGCTGGGTATATATCAAAGAAAGGGAATCAGTTCAAGGAAGAGACAGCCACACTCCCATATAATTATATAGGCTAATCAGGAAAGGACAGTGTCAATAGCACAGTAGGAGGCTGAAGCAGATGGAGCCATTGAGCTCAGGAGTGTGAGACCAGCCTGAGCAAGAGTGAGACCCCATCTCTAAAAACAGCCGGGTGTTGTGGTGCGCCCCTGTAGTCCCAGCTCCTTGGGAGGCTCGGGCAAGAGGAGCACTTGAGCCCAAGACTTTGAAGTTGTGAGCTGTGATGACGCCATGGCACTCTATGGAGGGCAACAAACTAAGACTCTGTCTTTTAAAAAAAAAAAGACAAGAAAATACAGTGTCTGGATATTTGATAATATTAAAGTATTAATTTAAGAGAGTTGCATTAGTAACCATGACTACATAACACAAAGTCTCTTATCTCCTAGCAAAACATACTAAAACATACATAGATAACAATGTGTTTGCTGAGATTTGCTTCAAAATAACTTCAAATTGGGGGACCAGGGAGGATACAGAGAACACAGATTGGCCAAGAGTTGTTATTGACCACAGGGCAGTGACGAGCACACAGGGGCATATTATCCTCCTCTACTTCAAATTTCGTTTGAAATTTTCCATAGTAAAGCTTTTAAAAATGATTGGCATCTTAGAATCTAAGAAATAAAGACAGGTGTGCTGTGTCACAATGGGAGTGACGCTCTCAGGGACCACGAAAACCATTTGTCCTAAATGGCCTATGACAGGCAAAAGATTATGACCCCAAAGACACCCCCTCCTGAATCCCCGGGCTTTGCAACTACCAGGTCTGCGAACTCACTTTTAAAAAAGCGCTACATACCTCACTGCCGAATATCACCATGGTCACCTCCAAGCCCTTCCCTCGGGAAGCCGTGCACCAACACCAGCACATCGTCCACCTTTGGAGGCAATTTTGGAAGTCTTCTTCTGGAATGACCATGAGGGCTGTCATCTTAACAAGTTCACAAACTTGCCACTGTAGGCTTATGTTGTCAGCCTTGTATGAACAGCTCAGTAAGGTTTCCTAACTTGGTGTGTCAGTGTCTCAGGGCTGCGTCTGTGTTCACACGTGGTGCTGTCTTACTGAGTGGCGTTCATTATTGCTGTGTGTTTTTTTGCACCAAATGATGACAGATCTAATGAGACATAGCATTTTTTTTTTTTGAGACAGAGTCTCAACACTCAGTAGAGTGTTGTGGCATCACAGCTCACAACAACCTCAAACTCTTGGGCTTAAGCAATTCACTTGCTTCAGCCTCCCAAGTAGCTGGGACTACAGGCATCTGCCACAACACCCGGCTATTTTTAGAAACGGGGATCTCGCTGTTGCTCAGGCTGGTCTCAAACTCATGAGCTCAAGCAATCCCCTTGCCTCGGCCTCCCAGAGATTAGGATTACAAGCGTGAGCCACCACACCCGGCCCAGGGTACAGTAGCACTTATTCTAGGACGAGTTCACAAACTTAGTTGTCAGGCCTCGTATGTTAACGTACATGGCAAAATGGATCATAGAGGTGTGATCAAGGTAACAGAACTCGATATGGGGGCGTTGTCCTGGATACTGGGATGGGCCCAGTAATCACAGGAGGCCTGATACCATTGACCCTTTCTGGGCTGTGAGCAGAGAGACCAGAGCGTGAGGGGGACGAACTACTGCCGACTCTGCAGATAGGAGAGGGGACATCGCCAGGGAGGCAAGTGGCCTCTAGAATGGCCCTCAGCCGACAGCCAGCAAAGAAATGGCAGCCTTAGAGAACTGAATTGTTGACAGTCTACATAAGCAAGGAGACGCGTCCTCTCCCCCTGCCTCTCCAGAAAGGAGCACAGCCTGACCACACACTGATTCAGCTGAGGGGGACCCACCGCTGACCCACAGAACTGTAAGGTAACTATGTGCTTCTTTTGAGGATACAAATGTGTAGAAATAGAAAACTGATATGTGCTCCAGATGCCTGAGGTTTGAGTGATTCTGTCTCCACCTTACATTGTTTTCTTCATCCCATTCGTCATAGTCCAACCAGGAGTTTCCCCTTATCTTTGAGGCGTATGTTCCAAGACCCTCACTGGCACTGAGCCCCCTGTATATTTTTTCCTATACACACATACGTATGATAAAGTAATTGGTCGCAGTTAAGAGATCAATAATAATAACTAATAATACAACAAGGATAACAAATGTACTGTGATAAAAGTAATGTGTGTGTAGTTCCCCCCCCCTCTCAAAATGTCTTATTGTGTTGTACTCACCTGTTTTCAGGCCGCAGTTGACCACAGATAACTGAAACCTCGGAAAGAGAAACCACGGATAAGGGGGGCTGACGGAGTCTCTCTGAATGCTCCTTGTTTACCGCTTCAAATGTGCCACAGGAAGAAAGAGCAAATAAATATTTGCTCGCTCACTCAACACCAAGGAGCGAGGGGTACACTCAGTGCCAGGAAGGCTGCAAGCTCCACAGAGGGGCTGCCCTGGGAGCCTGATGTGCAGGCCCCGATCTACAGCCCTCCCACCGGCTTTATCACCAGCACCTGATCACAACCCAGAGCAACCAGCCAGGTGTCACATGCTGGCTGCAGCTGGGCTTAGCGGGCTGCAAGGTTTCCCAGAGAGCTGGTACCAGAAATTCGTTGGCATGAGATTCTTAAAATGGTTCCACGACCCCAATAGCGTGAGTCATCTGAGCTGAGTACTGAAAAACCCTGGGCCCAGGAGCCAGGGAGACTGCTGCTTTTTTTTTTTTTTTAAAGAAATGGGGTCTCACTCTGTCAACAGCTAGAATGTAGCAGTGCAATCATAGCTCCTGAAGCCTGGAACTCTGAGGCTCAACAGATCCTCCCACCTCAGCCTCCAGAGGAGCTGGGACTACAGGTACACACCACCACACCTGGCTAGTTTTTCAATTTCTGTTAGAGACAGGGTCTCACCATGTTGCCCACGCTGGTCTTGAACTCCTGGCCTCCAGGGACCCTCCTACCTCCAACCTCCCAAAGTGCCAGGATTACAGGTGTGAGCCACTGCGTTGGGGCTTGGGAAACCGCACTTCCCCAAGCTATTCAAGTGATTCCTAGGCGTCCAGAAGTCTGCGAGGAAGGCCCCAGCACACTGGGAGGCCCGGGCCACAGATCTGGTAAGTAATGTACGAAAACAACATGAAGAGAAAAAAGGGCACAGATTTGACAGGATCTATTTGGTGTTTGTGGAGATGAAATGACGATGAGTATTCATAAGAATTAAGTTCACAGACTTCAAACACGAAGTTCAAGAGTCTAATTTGTTTACAGATTTCTTCAGCAATAGAAAAACGAGTTTCAAGAACACGCATCAAACTGTTAACTCAGCAAGCGCTGAAGGGTGGGGTCAATGAGGATTCGCCCTTGTTTGTAATGCGCTGTAATATTTAAAAACAAATAACGGTCATTCGTCACTTAACAAGAGGGAAACATCTGAGAAATGTGTCCTGCTGCAGGCACCGTAGAATGTACTTGCACAGACCTGGTAGTATAACCTACAGCACACGGTGACAGCTTACTGCTCCCAGGCTCCAAGCTGCACAGCTTGTCACTGTACCAAGTACTGTGGGCAGCTGTAACATTTGTGTGTCTAAACACAGGTACAGCAAGTACGGTATGAAAGGTAAACAATGGCACATCTGTACAGGGCAGGCCTGGCAGTGGCTCTGGGTGAGTTGGTGAGTGAATGTGAAGGCCTGGGACATTACTGCACTCTACTGCAGACTTTTATTTATTTTTTTTATTTTTATTTATTTATTTTTTTGAGACGGAGCCTCAAGCTATCCCCCTGGGTAGAGTGCCATGGCATCACAGCTCGTAGCAACCTCCAACTCCTGGGCTCAAGCGAGTCTCCTGCCTCCACCTCCCAAGTAGCTGGGACCACAGGCGCCCACCACAATGCCTGGCCATTTTTTGGTTGCAGCCATCATTGTTGTTTGGCGGGCCCGGGCTGGGGATTCGAACCCACCACCTTAGGTGTATGTGGCTGACGCCTTAGCCAATTGAGCCACAGGCGCCGAGCCCTACTGTAGACTTTTAAACACTGTTACACTTAGGCAACAATAAACTTACAAAATAAAGTTCTTTTTCTTCCTTATTTTATCTTATTTTTATTTAAGATTAATATGAGGGTACAATTAGGCTACAATGTTTGCACTTGTTAGGTAAAGGGCCTGTAATAATTGTCTTCTGCCCCCAGGAGGTATGCCATACACTTATATTGTGCCCTTAAGTCTGAGCACACCGGTCTCCCTCCTCCCCACCTCTCTCCCTCCCTCCTCCCCTCCCCTCAGCTTGAACTGAGTATTTCTCTTGTGTTGGGATGTATTAGTTTGTCTACGGACTTCATATCAGTATTGAGTACATTAGATACTCCCTGGATGGAGTTCTTTTTTCAATAAGAAAATTAAACTTAACTTTATAGTAACTTTAGCTTACTGTAACATTTTTACTTTATAAAATTTTTTATTTTTTATTTTTTGACTCTTTCGTAAGGACATCTTAAACACAAATACATTGTATAACTCTACAAAAATATTTTCTTTATATCTTAATTCTGATAGCATTTTTCTATTTTTTTTATTGTTGTTGTTGGAGACAGAGTCTCACTTTGTTGCCCTCAGTAGAGTGCTGTGGCATCATAGCTCACAGCAACCTCAAACTCTTGGGCTCAAGTGATTCTCTTGCCTCAGCTTCCCGAGTATCTGGGACTATAGGTGCCCACCACAGCACCTGGCTATTTTTAGAGATGAGGTCTCACTCTGGCTCAGACTGGTCTGGAACCTGTGAGCTCAGGCAATCCACCCACCTCAGCCTCCCAGAGTGCTGGGATTACAGGTGTGAGCCACCACACCTGGCCAGCCTTTTTCTATTTTTTAAAACAATTTAAAAATTTTTTTTGGTAAAAACTGAGACACAAACTCACACGTAAGCCTAGGCTTACACAAGGTTGGGATCATCAGTGTCTTCTACTTCTGCATCCGTTCCCACTGGAAGATCTCAAGAGCCAACAACATGCGTGGAATTGTCATCTCCTATAATGATGCCTTTTGTAATACCGCCGAAGGACCTTCCTCAGGCTATTCTACAGTTGCCTTTGGTAGCTTCTGAACAATTCACCTAGAAGCCCAAGAATTGGCCCTCAGGACCCACCAACACCAGGGCCAGCTGCTCTGGGGCCTAGAAGCAGGCACTCTCAGCCCATCACTGCCACCACAGACTCAGTTAATAACTTTACTCTAAGCCACCAAGGAAATCACAGATACCCCTCACCCTGTGCAGTGCTGAAAAAAATCATAAAAGAGGCTCGGTGCCTGTGGCTCAAGCGGCTAAGGCGCCAGCCACATATACCTAAGGTGGAGGGTTCGAATCCATCCCAGGCCCACCAAACAACAATGACGACTACAACCAAAGAAAAATAGCTGGGTGTTGTGGCGGGCACCTGTAGTCCCAGCTACTTGGGAGGCTGAGCCAGGGAACTCACTTGAGCCCTGGAGTTGGAGGTTGCTGTGAGCTGTGATGCCACAGCACTCGACCCAGGGGGACAGCTTGAGGCTCCGTCTCAAAAAGAAATCATATAAAGATCACACTACCATAGGCACCCCAAATCAAAGCCCAATTGTCCTATTCAAACAACCAAAAACATATTAAACATACACATCTTTAGGAAAAAAATTCTCCCCTATGAAAGCAATTCCAAAACATTGGAAGCAGTGACTGCTCTACCAGATACACAGACATCAACAAAATGACAAGGAAATAAAAAAGCAAGGAAATGTGACACCACCAAATGACCATAACTGTCAGTTGTCCAGCAACGATCCCAAAACTCAAAATGCCAGATAGATAATACAAAGCATAGATGTTAAAGCATCTCAGTGAGAGGTGGGGATCTTGCTCAGTCACCATCTCCATCATAGCAGTGGTACCATCATAGTTCACTGTCGCCTTGAACTCTTGAGCTCAAATCATCCTCTGCCTCGGCCTCTTAAGTAGCTGGGACTACATGCGCGCATGTGTGTGTCACCATGCCAAACGCAAAGACATATTTAAACAACCAATATTGCAGTTTTCCCTGTTGTTTCTGAGTGTATTGGGTTGAACAAGTTGTCTCTAAGTGAAAGTGGTATGGGTAAAATTTGTTCCAAGTTGATACATTTTGGTAAAGTTACAGCTGCGACTGTCCTGTCTGTCTGTGAGTCTGACTCCTGCAGACTTGGGTGCACACGCTCACACAGGGCTTGCCGTTCCATGACTGGCTTACTGCACTTAGCGGGTATCTCCAAGGTTTATCCACATTGACCGTGTGGCAGATCATCCTGTCTTTCAATTGGTGAATGATATTGAACTGTACAGATACTACCTCGTACTGCTTACCCTTCATTAGTTGGTGGGCATTTGTTTCTGCATTTTCTTAATTTTTATTTTTTCCTTTTAAAGTTTTGCTTAGGTCAGATGCCACAGCTCATGCCCGTAATCCCAGCACTCTGGGAGGCTGAGGTAGGAGGATCGCTTGAACTCAGGAGTTCTAGGCCAGCCTGAGCAAGAGTGAGACCCTGTCTCTACTCAAAATAGAAAAATTAGCTGGGTGTGGTGGCATGAATCTGCATTCCCAGCTACTGGGGAGGCTGAGGCAAGAGGATCCCTTGAACCCAGGGGTGGGAGGCTGCTATGAGCTAAGATGACATCTTGGCACTTTAGTCTGGGCAACAGAGTGAGAGCCTGTCTCCATTCGGCTGCCCAGGCTAGAACACAGTGGCGAGATCATAGTCCACTGTAAGCTGGAACTCCTGGGCTCAAGTGAGCCTCCTGCCTCATCCTCCCAGTGTCCTGAGATTACGTGTGAGCCACCAGGCCTGCCCTCCGTGTTTTCACGATTATCAATAACACTGCTATGAACATTCACTAGAAGTCTTTGTATGGACGTAAGTTTTCCTTATTCTTAAGTAGACAGGACTTGAATTGCTGGGTCATATGGGTGACTTTATGTTTAATGTTTTTTTTTATTAAATCATAACTGTGTACTATGTTTAATGTTTTAAGAAACTACCACACTGCTTTCCAAAGAAGCCACACCATTTAACATTCCTATAGGCAATATATAAGGGCTCCAAGCCTTCATAACACTTGTTATTATCTGTTTATCATCATCATCATTATTATTACAACCATCCTAATAGATATGAAGCAGTATTCCACTGGGACGTGGGCTTGATTTGCATGTCCCTGATGGCTAATGATGTTGAACCATCTATTCTTGTGCTTGTTGTCCATCTGCATAGCTTCTCTGGAGAAATATTTATTCAGATTCTTTGTTCATTTTCTAATTGGGCTATTTACCCTTTTATTATTGAGTTATAAATGTTTTTTAAAATAAATTCTGGATGCAAGTCCCTAGATAAATGATTTAGAAATATTTTCTTTACATTATCTTTTCACGGCTCAGCACCTGTAGCACAGTGGTTATAACTAAGGCTGGCAGGTTCAAACCCAGCCCCAGCTAGCTAAACAATAATGACAACTGCAACAAAAAATAGCCGGGTGTTGTAGTGGGCACCTATAGTCCCAGCTACATGGGAGGCTGAGGCAAGAGACTCGAGTAAGCCCAAGAGTTGGAGGTTGCTGTGAGCTGTGACACCACAGCACTCTACCTAGGGCGACAAAAAACAAACAAACAAACAAACATTGTCTTTTCACTTTCTCAGTTATTTCCTAAGAGCACAAAAAGTTTTTTATTTTAAAGAAGTCCAACTTTGGGCTGCGCCTGTGGCTCAAAGGACTAGGGCGCTGGCCCCATATGCTGGAGGTGGCAGGTTCAAACCCAGCCCCAGCCAAAAAAAACTGCAGAAAAAAAGAAGTCCAACTTACCCATTTTTCCTTTTGCTGCTTGTGCTTTTGGCATTGCATCTAAGAACATCGAGGTCACAAAGACTGACTCCTAAGCTTTCTTCTGAATGAAGTATAGTTTTAGCTGACCCATGATCCTTTTGGAATTAATTTCTGCTGTGGCATAAGGAAGGAATACAACTTCATTCTTTTTCGTTCACTTGCTCCAGCGCTGTTTGTTGAGAAGACTATTTTTTCCCATTGAATCTCCTTAACCCCTTTGTCAAAAATTGACAATTGACTGTAAACGTGAGGTTTATTTCTGAACACTCAATTCTATTCCACTGATCTATGTGCCTGTCACAGGCAGGCCCCACACTCTCTTATCAGAGCTTTGTAATAAAAGTTTTGAAGTTGGAAAGCGTGTATCATCTAAATGTGTTTTCCTTTTTCAAGATTTTTTTTGGATATTTTGGGTCTCTTGCATTTCCATATGAATTTTGGGAAAAGCTTGTCAGTTTCTGCAAAAGATTTTAATTAGGATTACATTGACTACATAGATAATCTGGGGGGAACATTGCTATTTTAACGATAATGTCTATGAACATGGGATGGCTTTCCATTTATTTGGGTCTTTATTATTTCTTTCAATAATGTTTTTTGGTTTTCAGAGGACAAAATAATAATTATTTTAGTTTTGTCCTTTTTTGTTAAACTTATTTTTAATTTATTTTCTTTTGATGCTATTATAAGTGAAATTGTTTTCTTAATTTCATTTTTGGATGTCCATTGCTAGTGTAGAGAAATACAATCGATTTATATATATTGCTCTTACAACCTGCAACCTCACTGAACTCATTTGTTAGTTCTAATTGTTTATTAGTGGATTTTTCAGGATTTTATATACAGTAGACCCTCCATAGTTGATCACCTCCCTCCATTGACCAGCTCCTTAAGTTGACATAATTTTCATAGACCAGGCTCGGTGCCTGTGGCTCAATCAGCTAAGGCGCCAGCCACGTACACCTAAGGTGGCAGGTTCGAATCCCCAGCCTGGGCCCGCCAAGCAACAATCATGGCTGCAACCAAAAAATGGCCGGGCCTTGTGGCGGGCGCCTGTGGTCCCAGCTGCTTGGGAGGCGGAGGCAGGAGACTCGCTTGAGCCCAGGAGTTGGAGGTTGCTAT
>CAUYQV010107804.1:0-22011 GCA_963574575.1 Galagoides demidoff
ACACACAGGCCGTGGGCTCACACACACAGGCCGTGGGCTCACACACACAGGCCGTTGGCTCACATACACAGGCCGTAGGCTCACACGCAGAGGCCATGGACTCACACACAAAGGCCATGAGCTCACGCATGGAGGCCGTGGACTCACACATGGAGGCTGTAGGCTCACACAGAGGCTGTGGACACACATGGAGGCCGTGGACTCACACATGGAGGTCAGTCTACTCTGCAGTCTGGGGCTCATAGACAGCCCCACCTTCCCCGGGCCAATTTGTGTCTCTGGAGCAACGCTGGGAGAAATAATACTTTGCAAGATTTAAGATTTGAATCAGGGCTTGCTGGACTTCTGAAGATATCTCTGAGGCAGGAGATAAAGGTTATGGACAATTCTGGAAGCTTTCATAACAACCAAGGCGTTAGAGCTTCTCAGCATGTTGATCATAGTTATATATTCAATGTTTTATTCATTTACATTAAAGTCTCCTGTTTGGTTTAAATACTTACATCATTTTCTAAAAAATTAAACATGCTTCTTTCAGCCAACTCCTTTGACTCTTCAAATTTTTCTACTGCTTGTCTGACTTCTTCATCTGGGATCTTACCTACTCGCTTCTTCTTATAATCGTAATCCAGGCGGCGGCCTTCCAGCTTTTTCAGGTGGTGCTAAAAAGAAAGAGAAAGGTGCCCCTCAGAGGACTGTTGCATTGACAACTCGGCACAAAAAGGTCTTTGCTATTTCTTTGAAAATAGTCCCTGTTTTTTCTCAGCTTTAATTCCAGAGGGCAGGAGCCCACCTCACGCCATCATGTGCACCCAGCCAGCCACAGGCTCCCAGTGCAGCAGGTGCCTGAGGGGTATTTGTGGAATGAAGAAAGGGATAGATGGATGGGTGGCAGCAGGAGTGAATGCCCGTGTGGGACATGGGGAGCACATCCACCCTTAGATACGGCTTTTCAATGTTCTTTATAGGACCCTTCATGTCAGCTTTCTTGGTGTCCAGATAATTTCTACCTAAATTAACTAGACAAAAAAAAAGTAGTAGGGACATTTCTTTTTTAGTATTGTTGCCAATTCCTTACTAAACAGCAGACTATAAAAACACACATTTCCACTATCCCTGAGAGTATCAGTGATTTCCATAGAGTTCCCAAACAATTACAGAGCAAGTTGCATAAAGCGCTGTCCATGAGTGCAGGGGAGAGGCGTGCCCAAGTGCCCTCTCGATGATGAGGTTCCTAACCAGTGTTATTATCCCTTTAGCCTTAGCCAACAGCTACAGCTTTCCATTCATGGCTGCCTCACGTGGCAGTAAGATTCCCATCACGGCTGGTGTCAGAAACGTGCAGAGGGACAACTGTACAGGGCAACACAGGGGCCCCATAGAGTTTATCACTAGACTCCTTGGAAAACAGATATTTGATACAAAAATTAAGTGTGTGAAAACTGGTCATCCCACTAACATGGGTGGATAATGTGCCCTACTCATTCCAGAGGGAAGTTCTGACTTCTCTGATGGTTTGGGGACAGGGGTACCTGAGACCAAAGGCCAGAACCACTGCCTTCACACGCTGGGACTCCGAGCTGACCCCATGGCCCCTGGAGCTCACACGCTGGGACTCTGAGCTGGCCCCATGTCCCCTGGAGCTCCTCCGGCATAGCTGCCCATCAGCCACAGGGTGAGCGGACAGGCCCTGGCTTCTGAGCTGCGCAGTGTATGGCGCGGCCCCACACAGGCTTCCTGACCTCAGACTCTTGATCTGTGACCACCTCTGTGACTTACGTTTAGATTTACATGGTTTCTCCAACCAGTAGTAGCTGATTAACAAGATGACATTTAGAAAATTATATTGTTGCATAGACAACGCAACACTTAAGAACAAGTAAATTTTACAGAGTACTCAGTACTCAGAATCCATGTGTGTGTGGACGGCTACCCCACTATCCTGGCCAGGTGGAGAGCAACGTTGCCCAGTGGGCCTTTCCTACAGCCTTCCCCAAGGATGTCAGCACAATAGGAAATGAAACGTATTATATTTTGGCAGAGGAAGTACACACATGTGATTTCTAAGGCTCTGCATTTGGGGAACCCAGAATGACACTTCTCTAGATTCAGCTGCTCAATAATAATGTATGAGTACAAACCACCATGTAGCACTTGTGGCTACCACAGTGCATGAAGTGTGGTTCCTTACCCAGGGAACTCCCTGCCCCGTCAGAGAAGGTGAGCAAGGGTGTCACCCTGCAGGGGCACGACAGGAGACCGCCACAGAGCCTACAGAGGGAACAACACTCCCCAGAGGAAAGAGCTTGGAGAGGTGACATGAGTAGCAGAAGGAGGGTGGAAGGGAACAGACCCAAACAGAGAACAGGCCCGAAGCAAAGCAGTGTTGCCTGGGAACTGGAAGTAATCAGTGGGGCTGGGCACAGCGTTCAACTGGGGAAGGAAGGGGCCAGTGACAGGCCATGGGGAGGGAAGGGCTGGGCCAGGATGGGCTGAGAGGCAGATCTCCATGGCCTTGTGCGGTGCACTCTCCAGATCTCTGCTTGCTCTGGCTGTAGGATGGCGAATGAAGGGCTGAGGGGAAAAGCCAGGAGTCCAGGGCTCTCTGCTGCTGTGTTTAGTGTCAGGCAAAGAAGCCAACAGACAGAAAGGAAAGGAATGGAGATGCAGGGGAGATGCAGGTGCTGTGGCAGAGGTCCCAAGGAGGTGAGAGGTGAGTGACCCCAGGGCCCAGTGGAGGACTGGCCTGGGCAACTGACAGAGAGGAAGCATGAGTGCAGGAGTTACAGGGATGTGCAGGGGGAAGCAGGATGTTTGGAGATCCTGAGTGGGGGCTTCCATTTTCCACCCAACCTTTCTGAATGCCCCTTCATGCTCTTTGCTTTCCCCAGAAACTCTAAACGCCTACCCAGGTATCCAGGGCTTTCCATGAGTCCCAGCCTTTCCTCCCTCCAAGGCTCCCTCTGCCCCCCTTCCCCACCCGCATGCATCTATGCCCTGGCCATACCACACAACCAAGTTTCACCTGCCTGTCCCCACAGCTCTGTCCCTCCACCCACCCCAGTCTGCATGGCCCAGCCTCTCTCTCCTGGGAGCCTCCATGACCCAGCCAGGCTGAGGGAGGTACCTCTCCTTGGTGTCCCTGGGCTGGCTCCTGAACAGGATCAGTCACAGTGTGTTATTCCTGCTGTGACTGCCCCGCACCAGTGAGCTTCACAGAGGAAACTCTAGGTCTACCTGAGCAACATGTGGCCAGTGCCCACAACAGTGGCAGGGCACAGTGGGCCCTCGATACACAGTTGTTGGGTGAATCAACGAAGAACCAATAAAGTGACATCCATCACTTTCTCCTCTGGCCCTTGCACTTCAGAGCTACCTCGAGGCCCACTATCTAAGGAGAGCGGGTGACCCAAGCTCGCACAGTCCCTCACTCAGCCTCATCTCCATCATGCAGGCCAGACCAGTGGGAGTCCACATTTCCACTCAAAAGTTGTGGAAAGCATGGGCTGGAGCAGTGGTTTTTAAACTTTAATGTGTACCAGGGTCACCTGGAGGACTTTATAAAACACAGACTTGCTGGGCCTCACACCAGAGTTCCTGGTTCAGGGGCTCTGGGATGGACCCCAAATTTGCATTTTTCATAAGCTAATGATGAAGCTGCTGGTCCAGGGAGTACGAGAATCACTGGGCCCGAAGAAAGGAAACACGACATCCCTGAGGCTCCAGTGACTTTCAGCCTGGCCCAGGCTGCTCAGACCATGCAGGGACGCACCTGCACAGAGATCTTCCTGGCAGCTCCACATGCGGCACCGGGACCTCCAGAGCAGAAGTCTCTAGCTGGCAGAGTTCCAGGGCTGTTTCTGCCCCTCTACAAAAATGCCACCAGGCAACTGGCACGTAGTTACCTATAGATTCACTAAAATTTCTCACATATGCTCTAGAAGACCATTTTTAACAATTTTCCAAATAAAAAATGTCAATTCCTAGGTATCAATTTCCTAGGTAAACCATGACCACCATCGAAAAATGCAACTTTCATGTAATTGATATGGTACAATTTTGATAATTAAAAATCCACTGCAAAGTTACAGAATTGTTTTGTTATGTGAGAAATGGCCGCATAAACATGGATCTTCAGCCTGGCTTTGAGGTGGCTCCGACCGGATGGAAAATTTCAAGCTGGAGGAACGTGGCCTGTACCCCTCCCATCCCCTCGCCCCTGTCCAGGGCAGACTGGTCTGACTGATCGCCTGCTATTTCCCGGTGAGACCAGTTAAACAGAAACGAGTTGTTTGCTTTTTTCACCACTCATAATAAGAGGATGTTTCCAGTGAATGCCTGCAGAAACATTTTAATAATTTTACTCATTATTTTAAGCAGCAACAGTTATCTTTACAGCCCAGGAGACTTACCCCAATCTCTTTTAAATCTTTATCTTGTAGTAACTGAAGTGGATCAATAAAAGTCTGCTTCACATTAATATCAAGAGAGTCTTTCACCTCAGCCATGAGCTTCATGGATTCACCAACTTCTATTAGTGCATTGCCTTAAACAGAAAATACAGATCAAAAAGTTTCTTCAGGAGACCACTCTAGTTTAACCATGATATTTATTTAATTCTTTCCGTAAAGTTTGTGGACGATGGTGTAAGAAGGTTCTTGCTCTAATATCTCAATCCTGACTCAGAAAGAAAAAGAAAAAGAGAGAAAAAAAGGTCTTCCAATTTCCTCCATTTTCCTCTCTACATTCTTGCACTTTCACCACCACATAAAACTGAGGCAGACAGTCCAACGCACTGACCATTTTGGCCACGAGATGGGGATAAAGCTCCTTTCAAACAACTATGGGAACTGGTACCAAGAGTTCCTTAGAAACTCAAGAACAAAATCTCCCTTTGTAAACGATGAAAGAATTTATTCATCCCAGGTGGAGTAGCAACCAACAAAGATTACAATGGAAACAAATGAACAAAACCTCATTTCAGCTTCCATCGTGGCATCTTCTGCAAGCCACACCTGGTATCCATTTGGTTCCAAGGCTCCCTACCCTCTCTGATGTCAGAGTAAGCCTGCTGGGGTCACACAGGACATCTGTCAGCTCACGCCATGAGGTCCGGACTGGGCTTTCTGGGCTTGGGGAGCAACAGGCAGTTTGTGCTGGATTTCACCCTGGTTACCTCAGGACCAGTTATCTGCAGTAATTTGCAAGCCCACTGCAAGGTGGGCATCCTGGTTATTGTACACAATGAGGGTTGCATGTTCTCTAGAAGACTCCCCTGGGAAACACTGCACTAGCCTGAGCTATATCTCCTAATATGAGATTTTCCAAATTCATCTTCTTCTTCTTCTTCTTCTTGAAACAGTCTTACTCTGTCACCCAGGTTAGAGTGCTGTGGCCTCAGCCTACCTCACAGCAACCTCAAACTCCTGGGTTTAAGCAATCTTCCTACATCAGCCTCATGAGTAGCTGGGACTACAGGCACCTGCCACAATGCCCAACTCTTTTTGGAGACAGGGTCTTACCCTTGCTCAGGCTGGTCTGGAATTCCTGAGCTCAAGCAATTCACCTGCCTTGGCCTTCCAAAGGAAGATTACAGGCATAAGCTACCATGCCTGACCTCCACATTGATCTCTTAAAAAGATGGAGATTAGGGTCTCTCAATTCCTAAGCTTAAAAACCCAGCCCAAACCTGACCTCCACATCATCTCACCTACCACTTTAGCACAGAGATAATTCATTCTCCTATAAAACAGGGAAGTCAGTATCTAACCCACCTCCCTTTTTAAAAAAATGAATATGCTAGCTAGGACCTGAGAAAATTAAGTAGAACATTATTATAGACTCTTGCAAAATATGGCAGAAGTGGAAACTGTTACTTTAAAATTAAGTTGCCCAGGACTCCATTTGGAACCATTGATAGTTTTATTCCTTCTGAAAGGCCACATTGCCTTAATTCAACTCTCCAGAGTCTGGATCTAAATCATTCCTAATGGAGGTGGGATGAACTCTTCTAGACTGCAACTCTCTTCTGCTCAACTGGTGAGAAATGGAGGGAATCTCTTAGGACTCCACCATCCCTTCTGCTACCAGTGCTCATGTCTCATAGCATCAGTCAATTTAGCTTTGACAGAAACATTTGCAAATATGTTGCTTTGGAGCCTTCAAAGATTATGTTCTGGACATGGGCATTACATCCCTGGAAACAAAATTCCCTCCCCTCACCCATGGTTAGGGCTGTGGAATCCCATGAACGTGGCGCTCACCCTCCACCAAGGTTTCTGCACTGTAGGAGGTCCCAGGGTGCGGCCTCAAAGGAGAACACACCCCAGGGCACAGCCTCTTCCTCTGTTCCCAATGCCCTGCTGATGTCAGTTCTATTCCTTACCCCAAGTTCCTTAAGTTTCAGGGCACCTGGGAAGCTACCAAGTTGTCTGGTCAGCCCCAAAGCCACGTGCACAGCAGGAACATCCTCCCTGGCAATCTCATCTGTTCCCTCACTGATGTGCCTTCAGGGTACAGAACAGACCATCTTGTTCCCAATGACCCTTGGAAATAAAGTTCACATTATACTGCTCCAAAGGATATCGTTATCCTCTATCACTAATTAATTAATGCTGTAACACTTAGAGTGTCCCAGGTGACAGAGAAAAGGTCATTTGTAGTATCACCACCACCACCTGCTCCATGTGAAACAATGCCAGAAATGAGAGAAAGCACATTCTCAAGGCCTAGGGTTAGATCAAAGTCCAAGACGGTAGGACCTGGTGATCTATACATTGGGGCTTGAAAGAAAACCCACAAGCAGTCAGCACAGAACCACGACATCAGCATGGAACAGGCACAGGAGAGGGCTTTGGTGTCCAAAGGGGCGACTTGTGTCCTTACCCTGCCCCATTACTAGCTAGGGAAATTTGGGCAATTTGTTTCACCTTTAAAAAAAAAATCTCTATATCTTTTTTAATTTTATTTTTTTTTAAATTTTAGATTAATATGAGGGTACACATGATTAGGTGGCATTGTTTAACTTCACTGAGGGGTTTTGTTTTTTTTTTAAGTTTTCAAAAGGCTTTTTCCCAATCTCCTAGAATAATTACTGTGGCCAAATATTTGATTTCTATTCTGCCTTGTTGTCTCTACATGAATAGCAAACATGCCAAATTCTCCAGGAATACTTAATATACTCAATTCACCCTCAATTTAACTTATTCAATAAAGCAATCTCAATCAAAATTTAATGATTTTTTTGATACAGGGGACATAAAATGACTTACGTTACAACTAGAAAAATAAAACCAGTATGTCCATGAAATTTTTGCAATAAAATAACTAAAGAACATTTTTTAAAAATATGTTAAAATATATTTTAAAACCACAATACTTAAAACAACATGATGCTGGATCAAAATAGGATACAGGTCAAGGAACAGAAGAGAAAGACCAGAAACACACTAAAAGTATAAATAAAAGTTTAGGCTATAATAAAAGGGTCATCTCAAATCCACAGGACAACATTGAGCTTTTCAATAAAGTGCTGGTCAACTAGCTATTTATTTTGTTATAAAACAAAATTAGAACCCTGTTGAACAGTAACTCCAGTCAACTCAGGAGCTTGGAAAGTTAAAGGTAACCAAAAAAAAAAAAAAATGTTTCAAAAGAGGTAAACATTTAGATCATCTGCAGAGGGTGGGGAAGAGAAGAGTTTCTGAACAGGATGGCAAAGCTCAAGAAAGCCCAGGTCTACATAAAAAATGAAAATATATCTCATTAGAATGACCTACATGTATAAATCAGAAGGTAGCTACCTACCTGGGACGAAACCTCATCAAAAAGCAAATATCCCAACCATTTACAGAACTCACCAACCAGTAAGGAAAAAAAAGGAAAAACTGGCAAAGAACACAAATATAAAACTCAGAAAATAACAAACGTGAAAAAAAAAATCCCATCTCATAGGCAATCAATCTGAGATATCATTTTTATATATAATGTATAAAATTATCAGTAATTTAAAAGTAGACTAGAAAGATCTAGGGTTAGTAATTATGTTGGAAAACATCCTCTCATGCACTCCAGGCAGGAATGTCCCATCTGTCAAATTGGCATAACTCCTCTGAAGAGTCATTTGGGGATATGGTTTAAAGCCCCCAAATAAGCATATTCTTTTTGTCTCACCCCACGCATGTGGTCCCACTGGGGTGGGAAGTAGGCATATTCTTGAGGCCGCGATTTTACTACTAAGAATCTCTTCTTAGTAGACGATTATACGTCAAACAATGTAATTTTGGATATCCCTAAAGATTTACGTGTGAAGCTCTCTCTCCCTCTCCCCGCTCTCTCTTCTCTTCTCCACTCTCCCCTCATTTCTCTCCCCTCATTTCTCCCCTCTTTTCTCTTGTCTTTTTCTCTCCTCCTTGGAGCTCCTCCTCTACAGCCTCCCTCCCTCACCAATAAAGACCTTTGGTACAAAAAAAATTTTTTTACATACGAAAATGGTTCTTATAAATGCTACATAGAATATTTCTACATAAAGAAAAAACTATCTTGTAAAATGGGATTGTTGGAAAAATTGGGATACACAAAATATTATGCATATTAAAAACAACATAGTAGATGACAGGGATCATGATATAGTCAGTGGAAAAGAACAAATTACAAATGGGTACACAACCTCTTTTAATTTGTAAAAGTGCGTGTGAATATAAACAAACAAGGCATAAAGGACACCTTGTTTAGCTGGGCCCATCCCTGGCTGTGGGATTGTGTATCATGTTTGCATTTTCCTTTATTTTACTTATTTGTGCTTCCTAAACCTCCTGCAATGAACATGTATTACTTTGGTTATTTGAAAAAATAACCAAGGTTGTCCAACTGGAGCGTTCGTGGTAACCTGCAGCCCCGGGCGGGGTGTGCGCTCACCGAAGGCCGAGTCCTCCCCGAGCTCCTTCCCGAACTTGAGCATGGAGTCGCCCAGCAGGCCTTCTGTCTGCGGGTAGCCCGTGGTCTTCACCTGCCCGCGGATCTTTGACACCGTGTTCAGCATTCCCAGCTTAGCTCTGTATGCTTAAAAACATCGCCATTTGTAATTCCTTAAAGTTGCCGGGTGGAGTGACAGGAAGGAACACAGCATTTATCAAATGCAGCTGCCCAAACCCAGGTCACCCTGGACAAAACGCCAGAGACGCCAGGCATCAAACAGTCACGTGGGGCCTATTTAATTTTCTCAGTTTTTTACCAAAGTGGGTGGCTAAGGCATTGTTGTGCAGCCAGGATGGGACACAGAAATTACAGCATATCCTGTTGACTCTAAATAACAGTAACTGGAGCTGTTACAACATAACCACCTCCCTCAGCGTTCGAACGTTTGGGATGATCGAAATTGCTAACCGGTGAAGTCAGACACTGATGCCTGTGCAGAGTTTTCTTGGGGACCAAATGTAAGCACCAAACAGAATTGCTGAGGTGAAGGTTTCAAATTAAAAACGTCCATTAACACACAAACACCCAGGCCCTGCTCCCAAGAATTGATTCAGGCCAACGATATTCAGTACTATTGAGGGGGTCTGCTGCGCACTTTAGGAGGCAGACCCAGCCACAGCAATCAGAAGCCTCATGTCACCGGTCCCCAGTTGCACTCAGCTCTCTGCTTCCTGGGGAGCAACAGGAGTCAGTGGCTGCTTCTTACCTTCTCTTCTTTCCTCTGACTCAGGCACTGAGTGTTTACTAATCCCAGGCTCTCTGCAGCAAGCACACTCTGCTTGTTTCTTGGCCTCCAAGGAGACCTAAGAAGCTTTTGCCCTCAAGAAGCTCACAGGTTCTTTGGAGGCAGAATATATATGATGTAATTGTGAAAATAAAATCTGGTGTGGTGCAGAGAAATGAAAAGATGGCCATATGCAGAAAAAGGATTGAAAGATATCCTAAAATGTGCAGGAACAGCATTGGTCAAGTGTGGAAGAGGAAATACTTATGGTATAATCAACGGACAAGGAGTTGGGTAGTTTGACCTACAAAAAAATTAATACAGAGCAAAATGAGAGTTATCTATAGGAAAACAGAGTCTGAACTGAACACCAAACTGGGGATTTGGGATTTCATTCTGCAGCTGGAGAGTGAGCCACATACTAGCTGGTAGTATGTGATATAAACTTAGGTAGTCAAAGGACAAACTTGTTTTCGTCTACTTTAATAATTATGTGTTTCTTTTTAATGTATGTGTATTCTAGACAAGTGATTCTCAAACTTTAATGTGTAGGAAAATAACCAAAGGACTGTTGAAATGCAGAGTCTGGGCTGAGCCCAAGATTCTGTACTTCCAGCCTCTCAGGGGATGCTGATCCTGCTGGTCCGTGGTCCGCACTTTGAGGAGCAAGGCTTGAGATGCCCACAACGCCAACCTTTCAACTTCAACCTCAGACTCAAAGCATGTATCTACCAGGTCCGCAACCCATGCACACACATACACACTCATACACATGCATGCATGCACACCCTCATACAAGCACATACATGCAAACACATGCACACACTCATATACATACACACACATGCACACATACATATGTGCATACAGGCATGCACACATTCCCCCCCACTCTGCAGGCACTTGAGGGCCAGTACACTGGATCAGAGGCTGCTAGGGGTTTCTCATCTCCAGGAATAAGCAGAGACCTCTGGCCAGTGGACACTTTCACTGTCAGCAAATGCCTCCCTACCCCATTCAAGTGTCCAGTCTTTGAGGGTGGGGTCTCTGCCTGATTCAGTGTGTCCCAGCACCTGGTTGGCCTCAAGCACAGAGGAAGTACTAACTAAAAATATTTTCTTTTCTTTCTTCCTTCCTTTCTTTCTTTCCCTCCCTTCCTTTTTTTTTTTTCTTGAGACAGAGTTTCACTCTGTCCCCCTCTTCCCACCCTCCCACCCCATAGAGTGCTATGGTGTTGCGACTTCAAACTCTTAGGCTCCAGCAATCCTCCTGCCTCAGCCTCCAGAGAAGCTGGAACTATTAGTGACTACCACAACACCTGACTATTATTAAATATTTTTTGACTGATATATCAGGAAAAGAAACCTGTGTGGTTCATTCAAAGACTGACGAGGCCAGGGAGAAGACACGTTATTCCAGTATTTTAATCTATTATCAAAACAATTTTAAAGAATTTTATACCTGCCTGATAAAATTTATGTTATTACATTTTTACTTTCTTGATGTTCAGATGGTTAAATATGTGCTATTTTTTATTGCCAAGGGAATCACAGGAACTACATGTAAATAATAAATTCCTAAAAAGTAAAGGCTGGTTTGGAAATCCACAGATCACAAGGTGTGGACGCCCTCTACTGGTTCCTGTCCTGAGAAACTCATTAATGGAGGCTGCCTGGGGACCCAGGAATTAAGACCTGAGTAGAAGCTGATGTAACCCTGGACCTTCTCGTGTTGTTTTCACATTCATCATGCCTCATTTCCTTAGCCTTTGAGCCAGGAAGTGAAAACTTTTTCAAATTAACATATGCCTTTAGAACAGGATGGCATAAATTTCTTTTAAAAAAATATTTAAAAGCAGAAATGGGCAGTGCCTGTAGCTGAAAGGAGTAGGGCTCCGGCCCCATATGCTGGAGGTGGGGGGTTCAAACCCAGCCCCAGATATTTGGTGGCTCTCTGAAGCATCTCATAAAAAATGTCTTTGCACAAGTCAGCACTGTCTTGTTGCTAAGACCAACACTCCATTCAAATGATATCAACCAAAGTTCACAGAAGTATCTGTGCTGTTTCTCATCTGCTAGGATTGACTGCAACTGGGGGACTCAACTTGAAAAACTGAATTTCATTATTTGGACACAGAGGACATTGTTTCTATTTTGTATTGTGTCAACCAAATGCCAAACAAACATGGGTTATTAGAGCCTGAGACAAAAATACACAATAGAACATTTTAAGACATCTTACTTTACCTGGATTTGGTTGAAGATATTCAGTGGTTTTTGAAAGAATTTCTGCAACTGCTTTGTTGGTAACATCTATTTTCTTAAAAAGAAAAGAAAAGAAAACCCATCAAAATGTGAGTAAATGACAAAAATCAATGAATAGGGAAGTAATTTTCATTAATTTAATACTTGCACCATTATGATGATTTTCATGCAAATGAACATTCTCAATATTTCGGGAAGACTCAGTATTTTCTCTCTCTTTTTTTTTATTTTGGAGCATCACCTCCTTTCAAGGATGTTGGAGAATGTCCATTCATTTTTCTTACCATTAAAGTGAATATTAGTGTAATATTTAGTTATCGATCTAAAGTTATCAATCTCTATGAGATTACCAAATATACCTAGAAGTCTCTCACAACTAAGACCACGCATGAGCCAAACTTTCCTCATCTGCTGGTGAACATGAATTTCTATACTTCTATAATGATGGCATAACCATGATTCATATTAGGAACTACCTCAGTAATCAACAATAAAAGAATCATAATCATTATAACTAAATTAAACATATTCATTTGCATGATGGGTCAGAAGATGTTAACCTCAAAGGTTCCCCAAACTTTCTCTGAAGTTAACCCTTCAGATTAAGATTAAATCTTTCTTTCTGCGAAGTGATTCTTTCTGATTACTAGTTAACGCCAACTAGAACTAACATGAGAATGTACAATAAAGTTAAAAATACAAACCTCCATAACTTTATTTTATACCATCTATAACCCAAAAGAAAATGAAAAGAAAAAGGAGATCCTTATTCAGAAGAGCAATAAAAATACACAATAAGAAGAAATAAATACTATGAAAAATTCATAACACCTATTAAAAAAAACCTGTTCCTAGATTGGAAACTCTATTTTGGAAAAATGTAAATCCTCCCCAAATTAACATGTAAAATTAATTCAAATCCCATCATAATTTCAATTTTTTTCTTTTTTCTTGTGTTAAAGCTTGGCAAATTGATAATACATTTCCATTCATATTCCACACTATAGACAGGATTAAAATTGTGAACCTAAAAACAGACTATAAGTACTAACTTACAGAGGAGAATATTTTGAAACAGTCAGGGGAGAAGAAGCTTCTAATCATAGTCTGAACAACCTTAATGTCAAAAATAAAAAGACCAAAATTCTGACTCCATAAACACTGGAAACTGAACAGTAAAAGAAGCAAGTGTGACACAAATGGCAATAGAAAGAAAAAAGTAGAAAGGACCAAGGGTTAGTGTCCCTAATACTCACAACTCCCATTTAGAGAAAGAAAAAAAAACAACAAAAAGGAAAGGAACAAACTGGGAATGAATAAAAGACGTAAAACACAAGTTACTTACACACATTTGACAAAATATTCACAAGAGCTATAAATTTAATGGAGATACTTTTTACTCTCCAGAATGATAAAAAAAACATTTTTTAAATCAATTATACCCAATATTAGGTAGTACATGGTCATAGGGTAATGAGCCATTTCATATACCACAGCAAAGCAAAATAATAAAACCTTTTAAAAAATGAAAGTGGAAGGGCATATTAATGTACCTGCTATCAGACCCAGGGATTTATCATATAGAAAACACACCAGCTAATTGCAGTAAAGGAAAAAGGTGTTTGTAAGACCATTTTATGGAGTATTAAAAATGAATAAGGACCTAAATTATAATAAATAGAAGACTGATTAGATTAATTGTAAAACATCCACATGAAGAACTACTCTTTAGTCCTAAGAAAAAATAACATTTTTATACAAAGGGAGGGGGGGACACAGGCGCAGTGCATGGCAAGGAGAGAGCACACTGCAGAATGCTTCGTGACAGGAAGAAATCACTTTTGTCATTTAAAAAACTATAATCTGGTCAGGGTCACAAAAGTTTCCAGCCAAGCAGTTTCCTCCAGCCTGAAACTACGTGTGTTCCCCTTCGTGGAATGCCTCGGTTTTGAGTCCCAGTAAAGTCTTCCAGTGGTTCTCAACCTGTGGGTTGTGACCCCTTTTTAACAATGAAAATACGCTGCATCAGGAAGGTTGAGAACCACAGTACAGAAATGAGCGCCACCCCCAGGGCAGCCGGTCCCATGTACTGTGTGTGAACGGGCGAGCTTGTGTGCATCTGGTCGGGTAGCAAGCCTGTGAGCTGGGAGCTCTCTTCCATGTGTTCCTGCTGCTTATGAAGATGTTTAAAACATTTAAGAAAATGTGATCACCTAAATGTTTACCAGGGGCAATCCTTAAATATTTACCATGGGTTACATAATGAAGCAAATTCCCACAGAGATTTCTAACTACCAACTGCAATAACAAATGCAATACACAAGATTCTCTCCAATTTCACATAAATTTAAAATAGCATTTTCCTAAGCTCTTAAATTTCTTATAACTATAATAAAACTTAAGCTCATAGCTTGAGTCAATGGACTTTAACATGAAAATTAAAATGATTACCACTTTTGTAGAAAAATTAACGAATTTGTGAAAAAAAAGATTCATTAAGGTCAGCTTAAAGCTTAAGCAAAACTAGTTTTAGATTCATAACTTTAATAAATCAGGCACTGAGATTAACATACACCCCAAGGCTCCCTTTGAGTGTACAAACCTCTCTGGACAGAAAAAGCCACCAAGAAGCTTAGAGTCACCTCTGAACCATGATGATAGAGGAATTAGGGAGGGGATATCTTCTACTGTAGAGCCTTTACATCATTTTTGGGAAAAAACAAACTGAAAAGGGGCAAGAAACAAATGGCCAAACACTTACAAGAGCCTTCCAGACCCTGAAATGCACACACTGGAGTTGCTTCCAGCACAGGCTGCACATCAAAACCAGAAACAAACCCTCTGCAGAGTGAGAAGGATGCCCAGGAAACACGTCGGTTGATAGGAGCCATCACGATGAATATTGAAAAAAGCAACCCATGTAACTTAAAAACAAAGAAACAAAACCTCCCTCCCAGAATAATAAGGGATATTAGTGTGTGTGTGTGTGCGCACGCATGCGAGTGTTCAAGTTAACCAAATGTTAGGAAGTTATCTTGTCAAATACAGGAAAGCAGAGAAGTGAAAATTATTTTTGTAAAGTCTACCTGGTGTGGAGGCATCCTCTTTGGTTGACTAAGTTTGGAATTTCCATTTAATGTTGGCACCCTGCCCAAAAAGTGTCCTAACGCCTGTGTCACTGGCTGTCACAGACCTGTCCCTACATTAGCAAGCTGCTAGAAGCCCCAGCTTGTTTAGGACACATCTTCTCTTTTAACAAATTCTTAAAATCCTCCACAAGCCTATTACTGTAAATTTAATCTGTTACATGAGAGATATGTGATATCTTCTACTTAAATTTTTGTCCATTCTCCATGCATTTCTGACAGCTTTTACCTTACAAATTTAGATGTTATGTTACAGTGTAAAATGGTTCATAACTATTCTAATTTTCTGAAATTAGGCTTTATTGAACTGCATCCTTTTATAATTGAAAAAGGCTTTTTCCATTTAGTGCTTTGTTACATCAAATTTTACTTCGATGTTATCATTGTTCCTCTCTTTTTAAACACTTAGCATTTATCATGTAATATTTTCCCATTACTTTCTCATTTCTGTTATGTTGTAGGTGGGTCTGACACCATCTAATGCAGCTCTTCCATAAGATCCTTAAAACTTCTGGTCATGTATTATACATTCCCATGCTTTTTACTGCTGTAATAAAATAGATAATACATTTCATTTTTATATTTCTTCTGTCTCTCACTGGGATGTTTGGAGGGAAAATGAGGTGAACATGGGGGAATCTCAATACATCAACTGAAACTAAAGCTCCTGAAATATGCTTTCAGTTTAACATTTCAACTGTTAGTAATAAAGCTACACATCATATCTTTTTATAATTAGGGATTTTAAAAAGTAATTTAAGGTACATAAATGATGTGAAAATGTCTCTATGGTTTTTGATTTTCAGAAATTAACTTTTCCTAGCTGAGCACAGTGGCTCAGGCCTGTAATCCTAGGACTCTGGGAGGCCAAGGCAGAAAGATCACTTGAGTTTGAGTGTGAGACCAGCTTAAATAAGAGCAAGACCCTGCCTCTACTAAAAATGGTCCCAGTTACTCAGGAGGCTGAGGCAGGAGGACCCTGTGAGCCCAGGAGTTTAAGGTTGAGGCCACAGTACTAGGCTGAGGCCACAGTACTCCCTCTCAACAGAGTGAGACTCATCCCAAAAAAAGGGAACTCCCTGCAGACCCCGGCTAACTGGGGCCAAGGTGTCCTGAAGAGAGCGCTCCCATGTGCCACAGCGGGGCTGGACTCCCTCCTGGCTCCTGCAGATCTCTGCCACCTGCTCCATCCTACACCCTCAAATTACACCTGATAGTGAATATTTTGCTTTATCTCCTTCCTGCCTCCTCTGAGGAGTCTAATTATTAAAACGAGGCTATGTGTAAAGGGCCCCAGACAAAAAGGGAGGAAGCGGAGCAAGTTGGGAGCTACTGGGGGGTCCCAATTCTGCCCCCACCTAAGCTATTCCACACGACCAGGAAAACATGGTAAAGGACAGAGACTCTACCATCTTTCTTTGAGCTGTGTCACAATTATTTCTGTGCTAGGTCACATTTTCCTAAATTCTTTCAAATAATTAATGTTTTGCATAACTTTCACATCTGTGTGAGGGAAGCAGGGCACATGAAATTCAACCTCTGTAACTTCTCACTGCTATTTCCAGAGGCAGAACCAGGATAATAGTTATACACATGGGAACAGAATCTGAGCCTTCCGCACTGTAAATCAATTTTATATATGTGAAAGGTCAATCCCAGATACATTTGACTCTCCAAGATACACGACTACAACTACTTTGGCCTGGCAGGAGCTGTTTGCCCAGACTGCCCGTCTTGCGCGCGTTCTGACTTGCGGCCACTAGAGGGGGGCAGTTAGCCACGTCCCAAGTGCGTCCGCGGGGCGTGCGCTAGACGTGGCCACAGGGGAGGGTCTGCCCGGGCTGGGAAGGGGGAAGGTGCCGCCTTTGGGACTGAGTGACCCACGCCTGTATTTAAACACCCTAGGTTTCCATCCTAATTGATATCCTTTACGGTAGCAATATATCTCACAGGACAGTGAAAGTCAATTTCCAATACAATTTACATATTAAAATGCTCTCTTACCCTTTCCATGTCAAGAAATTCCTCGTCTAGTTTGGTCCCTTCAGCACCACTTATTTTTTCACTAAATAGCTGCAGAGAAATAAACACAAGTAATTGCATTGTACAGTGATTTCTTATAACAGGTTCTGACCTAAAGTATTAAAAACAGAAACAGTTTGGAAACAACTTGTTGGATTTTTTTTTTTTTTACTACGTCCTTTAAGAAAATTGTTAGAAAGAGTGACCCCATCTAAAGGCGCAGGAAGACACACATTTCCCACCCACTGAACAGCTGTTTATAATTATGAACCTACTATGTATAATGTACATGGTAATTGTTCTAGTGCAAGGGTAAAACGGGCCCTTTGTCATCCAAGAACACACAGGACAGCAAAAACACAGACCCTCAACTAAAACACAGGGGGGGAATTATAAGAACAATTGAAAAATAACAGTACAGAAAAATAATGATATGCATTGCTGTGAACATGCTAAGTGGTAGGCGCTTTAGTGATGCATGGAATGGCCTTAGAGCCCACAGTGCTGGGAGTGGGTCACACAGGACCTGTCTCCTGGAAGACCTGCCATGTGATCTGGCTTCTTACAGAGAGAGGAAATTTCACAGGGCAGCACTGAAGGAAAGGCTCCTGGGATGAAGCACCACAAAAACAGTCCCAGAATCAGGAATGTATAGAGAATGTTTTCTCAACCTCAGCACTACTAATCTGTAGATCAGGTAATTTTCCGCTGCGAGAGCCATTCTGTGCATTGAGATGTTCAGCACCATCCCCATCTTTACCACTAAGCGCCGCTAGCACACACCCACGTACACCTCACCCTCCTCCCACAAACCCCACACACACCCTGGGACAGCCAGAAATGTCATCAGACAGTTGAGAACAACTGGTGTAGGGCAAACATGCTCAGAGAACAGCAAGAGGTTTTGTTTCACTATAAAAATTACTGCTCAAGGTAGAATGGAGAAGAATAAAATCTGCAAGGTAGGCAAAGGCCAATCACACAGATCTCAAATGCCAACCTAAGGGATGTGACTGTACATCACTGAAGATTCTTCATCAAACACAATGAAGTTGGGGGAACTTTTTAGAAAACCGACTCTGGCAACCAGTGGGGTTGGATTAAAGAACAAAGAGGATGGATTCAAAAAGAAAATACATTAAATAATTTTCTTTAGAAAAATACAACAATATAATCTGCTTATGCCCTTAAAATACTAATACAAATATTAAAATCAGTAGTAAAGGAGGTTCCATCAAGTAGTGGTGAGAGGATTGCAGGTATTTTAAATTCAGTGTGATCACTGCTACTTACTGCACATATAGTGTTACTATTTAATAGGAAGAATATAAATGGACACTTTTAAATATGAGGCATGAGAAGGAATTTCTTGAAGAGAGTAGATATGGAAGTTTACAAAAGCAGCCATAGGGCTCTCCACCCTCCCTGCCCTATGTCTCTGCACTTCTTCCAGCAAAAGTCAAAATCTATCTTCCCACCTAGTGAACCTGGGGTGGGCATGAGACTTGTTTTGGCCCCACAGAAACAGGCCTAGCTAGATCTCAAGAGATCTTGGGTCCTTCCACACCCCCATTAACACCCTGCGGCCACCCTGGGAAAATGCCCAGACTAAGTTGCTGGGTGCAGAGACACAAGTGGCCCAGACACTCCCAATGTGACAGTCTCTCCCCAGAATCAGAAGCAGCTGGCTGACCTGCTACTGACTGCAGGTCCCTGAGAGTCCTGTGGAGCCCAGCCTCATCCACTGAGCCATGGAAACAGGAGTCCAACAAAATGGTGTTGTTTCAAACCACTAAATTTTGGGGTGGTTTGTTATGTAGTAGAAGCTAACTAATACACTAGACAAGAGTATTCACTTGTCAGGTTGGGTATAGTAGTCAGAAAGAATTATATAAGGTATAAATTTCTTTTTTTTAATAAGTCATATATACATAGATCATGAATGCATTTATGCCTTTGTGGGATTCAATGTGTTGATTATTTGTAAAAATTGGAGTGCCTTACATCCTACTAATCAACATAGCTTTCACCTCATTTACTTAATCACAGTGTTAAGACATTTGTGTTCAATACTTGATAGATTTGACTTGTACCCTTGCAATATGCTTCATAGGTGAGGTCCCACCATTAAACCTCCCTCTATCAAACCACCTGGAACCACCCCCTCCCTTCCCATCCCCCTCCCTGGGCTATAGTTGTGATTCATCTCTCATATGAAAGTGTGATGATAAAGGCCAAATAACAACTGACTCCTCAGAAATTCAACAAATCCTTAATGAATATTATAAAAAAACTCTTCTCAGAAGTATGTAAATCTGAAGGAAATAGATCAATACTTGGAAACACATCACCTTCCTAGACTTAGCCAGAAAGAAGTGGAAATGTTGAACATGCCTATACCAAGTTATGAAATAGCATCAATAATAAGAAATCTCCCCCAAAAGAAAAACCCAGGACCAGATGGCTTCACATCAGAATTCCACTAAACCTTTAAAGAGGAACTAGTACCTATATTACTTAACCTTTTCCAAAACATAGAAAAAGAAGGAATACTCCCCAACACATTCTATGAAGCAAATTATCACCCAGATCCCCAAACCAGGAAAAGACCCAACAATAAAAGAAAATTATAGACCAATATCTCTAATGAATATTGATGCAAAAATATTCAATAAGATCCTAGCAAACAGAATCCAGCAATACATCAAACAAATTGTACATGACGACCAGGTGGGTCTCATCCCAGGGTCCCAAGGATAGTTTAATATATGAAAATCTATAAATATAATACATCACATAAGAAAAAAAAACAACATATGATTCTCTCAACTGATACGGAAAAAGCTTTTGATAATATCCAGCATCCTTTCTTGATCAAAATGCTCAAGAAAATAGGTATAAAAGGAACATTTCTTAAATCGAAGCCATCTATAGCAAACCCACAGCCAATATCGTGTTGGAGTAGAATTGAAATCATTTCCACTTAGATCAGGAACCAGGCAAGGTTGCCCATTGTCTCCACTGCTTTTTAACATTGTAATGGAAGTCTTAGCCATTGCAATCAGGCATGAGAAGGCAATATAAGGTATAACTTTCAACTGGAAAAAGTCAAGAATCTCATTTTTGCACACCAACTAGTGTTTTAAACAGATGTGCCCATCAATTGGGACTCCTAAACATTTTTCTTGTTATTGCTCAGTAGTGAAATCATCCAAAATATTGATTACCAACTTCAGAGGTAATATATGAGAATCTAAAAAAGGCGATACTCCCTCTCCCAGGGGAGGCAGTGAGGCTTCCACACTCTGTTGCCTGGCAGCTCCCCCGGCTAAGGAATGGAGTTCATCTTTCCAGCCTGTGATTTGCTTTGCCCAACAGAAGAGCATAAGCCACTCCATGTGAATACTAAGATTGGACTTTATAAATACTTTCTAGCTATAAAGAGGCTTTATAGATACTTTTGCTCATTCTCTGAGGTCCACTCAACCACTTCCATGTGAATAAATCAGGGCTCATTGGTTAGAGAATGAAAGGGCACATGGAGCAGAGATCAGCCTCCCAGTTTGGCTATTTCAGGAAAAAACCAATGTCTTCCAAACCAGAAGAAAACAAGGAGAAAGAGAGCATGGGAGAAAATAAGGAATGGCAAATAGAATCCACGAAACAAAGCCTGGCGCCATGGCTCACACCTGTAATCCCAGCACTCTAGGAGGCCGAGGCAGGAGGATCACTCAAGTTCAACAGTTTGAGACCAACCTGGGCAAGAGTGTGACCCCATCTCTACTGAAAATAGAAAAACTAGCCCGGCATGGTGGTAGGTGCCTGTATTAACAGTTACTCAGGAGGCTGAAGCAGAGAGATCACTTGAACCTTGTAGTTTGAGGTTGCTGTGAGCTGTGATGATGCCACAGCACTCTACCTGGGGCTACAGAGCCAGACTCTGTCTCAAGACAAAAGCAAAAACAAAACCCCACAAAATAAGATAGTTATAAAAATCCCAAATAGATCAGTAGCTGTCATCTATATAAATGGATTAAAGAATAAAGTAGTAGAGTGGATTTTTAAAATCCAGCTATATGCAGTTTCTAACAGTCACATCTAAAACAGAACATGTAGAAAGACTGCAATAAAATAGGTGAAATGTATGTTCTGGGGGAATACTGATCAAAATAAAGCCTGTAACAATCATATCAGACAAGAAACGCTTTCCAAAGGCAACAGATAGAGGCCTGACCTTGTAATAACAGGAGCAATCCACCAAAATTCTGTTATAATAATAATATTGGATCTACCATATCTACCAATAGCATAACTTCCAAAAAATATGAGCCAAAAACTAAACTACTGAAACTGACAAATCCACCATTTGAGAGAAGATTTAACATAATTCTATCAGAAAACTGACATATCAAATATATTTTAAAAATTAAAAAGGATATAGATGATTTGAATGGCCAAAATAGCACCCTTGATCATATGCACATAAATATGCATACTCCAGCCAACAAATAAAAGCTGTATATTCTTTACAAGTACAGGTAGAACATCAAGAAAACGACATACTAGGTCACAGAATCTGTCCATACCATATAGAGAATGTTTATTTGGCTTTTGTTTTGTTTGTAGCATAATGCAATTAAATTAGGACTCAAAAGTAAAAATAAATATGCAGGCATAAAATTTTAGAGTTCTTTCCTAAAAAACAATGAGAAAAAGGAAACTCCAATAGAAATTACACAAAATTTTTTTTTTAATTTTATTGAATGGTAACTATGTACATTAATGCACTTCTGGGGTACAGTGTGGGGTTTTCGCATGCAATCCGAAATACTTCCATCAAACTGATCAACACAGCCTTCATGTCATTTTCTCAGTTATA
>CAUYQV010107808.1:0-12320 GCA_963574575.1 Galagoides demidoff
GGTCCCAGCTACTTGGGAGGCGGAGGCAGGAGACTTGCTTGAGCCCAGGAGTTGGAGGTTGCTATGAGCTGTGATGCCATGGCACTCTACCCAGGGGGATAGCTTGAGGCTCCATCTCAAAAAAAAAAAAAAAAAAAAAAATACCTGTAATGGAACACCTTGGTGAAAAGGGCATGGAGAGAGATTTGGTTCTAACAAGCATGCGAGAGCTCATGAGATGAAAGCATTGGTGAATTGGCAGTCTCTACACCTGTGGTGTTGAGAGGCATGAGCTCAGCCTTATATTAGGCTGGAGAAGGCAGACAGGAGGCATGTGCATTCTATCACGGATCCTCTGACTCTGTCTCCCCTCCTGCCTGCAGGACGCCAGCACAGCGTCTCTGCTGAAGATGACCAAGCTCTGCTAAAGACTGAGATCTATCCGTTCTAAGAAGACTGCTTTACTCTAAGATATTTTGTGTGTGTCTCTCTCTAGCTAAAGTAAATAGCCCTCAAGCCCCTAAAGGAAACTGTTCCTGAGCAAGGTAGGTTAGTGGTTCACATCCAGAACCTACCTAAGTCAGGCCCGAGACCTGGCCAGTCCTGGGCCCTGACAAGTGGTGTCAGAAGCAGATCCTGACATTTATCTCTACATCTCTAGCTGAAAAATTATTCAAAATAACTAGCTACATATTCTTAATAACAATATGGCATTGCAGCTAATCCTGCATGGTGTGGAAACTCAAGTGATAAAAAGGTCTTACAATAGTTTTGCATGTAGAAATGGATTAGAATTTCCAAGGCTTATCTTCCAGGAGAAGGTAGCACATCTTAGCCACTTTTTCTGCAATTTGAGAGCCTACCAGCAGGTGTCAGTAAAAACATTTTAGATTATCTGTAGATCTGGGCATGAATAATTGATAAGATTAAAATTCAGACTAATTTTCAATTTTTTTAAACAAAAGTATGGTAATCTAAAGAACAATATGCCTATTGATTAAATACTAATTAACTTTGTCTACATATTACCTGTGCTTAAAACTTCTAATGAGGATAAAGAAAGACTGTTACACAAAGATTAATGCCCTGCCCTCTAGAATCAGCTAACATCAATCAACACTACCTTTTCCTATGGTTATTCTTTCAACTAGAAAAGATGTTATGGGCTCAGTGCGTGTAGCTCAAGAGGCTAAGGTGCCAGCCACATACACCAGAGCTGGTGGGTTCGAATCCAGCCTGGGCCTGGCAAACAACAATGACAACTACAACCAAAAAAAAAGAAAGAATAGCCAGGTGTTGGTGCCTATAGCCCCAGCTACATGGGAGGATGAGGCAAGAGAATAGCTTAAGCCCAGGAGTTGGAGGTTGCTATGAGCTGTGACACCACAGCATTCTACGCAGGATGATAGCTTGAGGCTGTCTCAAAAAAAAAAATGATGAATCTGTATCTCTGTTAGAACATAACTTCTAGGTCTTTCCTCTTAAATGTCAGAACAGGGATCCAGAGTGGTTGCTCACACCTGTAATCCTAGCTATCTGGGAGGTGAAGGAAGGTGGACTGTTTGAACTCGTAAGTTCAAGACCTGCCTGGGCAAGAATGAGACTTAGTCTCTAAACAAAAAATATGGCCAGTGTTGTTCCAGGCACCTGTAGTCCCAGCTACTTGGGAAGCTGAGGCAGGAGAATCACTTGAGTCCAAGAGTTTGAGGTTACCGTGAGCTATGATGCTATGGCACTCAACCAAGGGAGACAAAGGGAGACTGTCTCAAAAATCAGAACCAAAAAGATAGGTGAGGTGTGGTGGCCAACTGGAGGTTGGAAAACCACCTGAGCAAAAGAGACCTTATCTCTTCAAAAATAGAAAAATGAACCAGGCACGGTGGCATGTTCATAGTTCCAGCCAGTCGGGATTCTGTCACAGAAAGAGCACTTGAGCCCAGAAGTTGGAAGTTGCAGTAAGCTAGTGAGCTGCTGAAGCACTCTAGCCAAAGGGAGGGAGGGAGGAACTAGATTGCTATGGTTTTTCTCCATTTTCTGCATAACTCTACTTCAAATCTTGTAACTATTTCTTCTATTCAGGATATAGTTTCTACAGGATCGGGATGGAGTAGAAGTGAGAAAAGAGTCCAGGAAACCTTTTGGGAGACTATAGCAAGAGTATTATGAGACACCCTCAATTCTTAGGCACTGCATAATGTCTCCTTTATCTAAACCCTCTCGATTTACACTTCTCTTTCTTAAAGTTATAGGCTCTACCTATTAGGGGTTAATTTTTCTTTCTGAAGTTCGTTATATGAAACTCTTTAAAAAGTAAACCTACAGTAACAGAAAGCAGATGAATGGTTGCCAAAGGTTGAGGGTGGGGAGAGGGATTGACTTCGAAGAATCCAATTCAGGGGGCAGGTTTGGGTGCTGCACATGTTCTATACTCTACATTGATTGACTCAGGTATTTGTCCAAGTTCACTACACTATACATTTAAACTGAGTGACTCTTATGATTGTATCTGAAAAAGACAGATTATTTTAAATACATCTGCAAATGGTGTTTCCACCTTTGGCAGATCATGTTCTCTTACCATAGCCTACGATGTCCAGAATTTTATTTGAGCTTTTGATGCCATAGAAAGGGAGCAGTGAAAACTGGCTTTTATTTTAAAGGTGAGCAATAGCATTGTGCGTTGTTAAAAACAGCACTGGGAGATTAAAGTAGAACGTATCTTTCACATTTAGCTGCAAAAAAAAACAGGCTGGGTAGCTGAAACTTTCTCAGTTCTCAGGAGTTAATTTCTTCTGAGCCTCTGTTCTGCGTAAGTCCCCAATAGCCATGGTGAAGAATAGGCTGAAGTCAACTCGGACATCAGCTTCACACGCCTTCCCAAAACAGTACTATCTAAGCAGCCCCTGACTGTGTGCTCTGAGTGTACACGTGTGTGTAGAGCAGGAAGGGGAAGAACAGAGCTATTTTTTTTTTATTAAGAAAATATAAGGGAATTTTTCTAAGAGTATGAACATTGTAACTCGACAACTAAGAAAATGACGTGAAGGTTATGTTAACCAGTTTGAGAGTATTTCAAAATGTATATGAAAACAGCACACTGTACCCCATGATTGTATTAATGTACACAGTTATGCTATAAGAAACTAAAAAAAAAGGGCTTGGCGCCTGTGGCTCAAGTGGCTGGGGTGCCAGCCACGTACACCTAAGGTGGGGGTTTGAATCCAGCCCAGGCCTGCCAAACGACAATGATGGCTGCAACCAAAAAATAGCCAGGCATTGTGGTGGGTGCCTGTGGTCTCAGCTACTTGAGAGGCTGAGGCAAGAGACTCGATTGAGCCTGGGAGTTTGAGGTTGCTGTGAACTGTGATGCTACAGCACTCTACCCAGGGGGACAGCTTGAGGCTCTGTCTCAAAAAAAAACTAAAAAAAGAAAATAAAGGGAACTTCATCTTTAAGAAAAAAACAAGAGGATGAAAAACATCAAAAGTATTTGTAAATTATATTCCTAGTATGTTCTAAGCAATGACTATGTATTTCTTAAATTGTCAGGGAAATTTTATTTTTAAGACAGGGTCTCACTCTGTCACCTTAGGTTTGAGTGCTGTGGTATCATCATAGCTCACAGCAACCCCAAACTCTTGAGCTCAAGAGATCCTCTTGCCTTAGCCTCTCAAGTAACTTGGGACTATAGGTATCTACCACTATGCTTATTTAGTTTTTCTATTTTTAATAGTGGCAGGGTCTCACTCTTGCTCAGGCTGGTCTTAAACTCCTTAGTTTAAGGAATCTTCCTACCTCAGCCCCCTTAAGTGCTAAGATTACAAAACATTTATTTTTATAAGGTAGAAAGAGAATACTTTCAAAACTTATAACTTGCGAGTCCAGATTTCTAGTTTTTCTATCAATTATCTCCACTAACAAAAATTTAAAAACTGTTGAGGGATAGTCAAATAAAGGCTGTAATTGGTCTGCACACCAGCAGCCACCACAGAAGCCCTTCTGACCTGTGATTTCCCAAGTAAGTTAGTATCTGAGGTGTGTGGGTACAGTTCTCTCACTCAGTGTAGCATTTTAAAGAGTTGAATATGTACCCAACAGAAAGCAAACATTTTATGTCAATACTTTCAAGTGACAGCTGCCTCTGTTTCTATTGCATTCTGCTCCAACACTGAGTATTGTCAACAGCAGATCACTGAGAGGCTTCTCACAGTTGGGCTCCTTGCTAGACTAGCGGGGGAGCCCCATACCAAACACACCTGTCATCACTGTCTTGGAAGCCCAGGTTGGAAGCTAGGAAAATTCCTTGTCCTGACACTCCTGTCCCCAGGACCACACCTTGAGAGATATTTATTTCTGTTCCTAGAACCCATCCCTGTTTATTCACAGAATCACTCCCGTTCTCCCTGATTGGAGCTTCACCCAACCCGTGCTGGGATAAGGCCTGAAACTTCCACAGTGTGGGGAATCTTTGTTGGCCAACCTAGAATGAAAGTTCATGCACAACCTGTTTGTCCCAACTACTTTTTTATTTTCTTACCAAAAGGAGTTTTCAAAAATGGCTGTGTATCAAGAGACTCAGTCCATTGCTCAATAGAAATGTTACGGTGACCAAGTTAAGCCAAATGAAGCCGTAGTTCTCTTTTTAATGTTTTACGTGTAAATTGATGAAAATTTGAAGATTTCCAGGCCTAACCAATGAGTGATTTTTCCCAGTTTTAGCTATTGAGCCCACTCCACGTTCATCTTCCCTTATTATGTGACCTTTTATTTGGGAACGTTGATTGCTTTCTGCCATTTGCTTAATGATTTTGACTTCATCCCTTTGGGCATCCAATTGGAAGAGTAAAAGGAACAACAAGTCACGTTGCCCTATTTCTAGTGCTATAAACAAAATCACATGGAAGCCAAGGCCAAAAATAAGTATTTGAAAATGCAAATGCATTTTAGAATGGAAAATAAATCTCAGAAAAGCTGCTACATTGTTTTCAATTTGCACTGACATTAAATTTCAACTCCATTGGAAAAGAGTAGGGATAGCAGCAGATAACACCAAGCAACTGCTTTATGGGCCTGTCAGCCTCCGGACTGTCCTATCCAGTGTCTGCATCCTCAAATATGGGATTAATTAGCAGAGGGTGTGTGGCAAACAGATGGGATACGTTTGACAAAGGAATTAAACTTCAGGGTAGACAAGATAGAAAAGGCAAGCTATGTATTATAAAATAATCTCTGCGACTACCAATCTTGCTCCTAAAATTTCTCACGGGAGATTTTTCTGCTGTCATTCTGTGGATCATCTGATAAGTAAATGTTTTATTGAGCTATCCCTATGTCCAAGGCTCTGGCTTATATTACCATGTGGATTTGCTTGTTGTCAAGACCATGGTCTTTGCTTTCAACTTCTAGCATTAATTTAATAGAAAGAGGGAATGAGAACGTAAAACTTGCTTCTTTGAGCATCCCAAACTATTTTTATATATGTAATGAAAATTACCCATTGAAAATACCAGAAATTGTGTATATTACACTTAAGACCACCTGAGTCTCCCAGGAGAGTGGGGCACAGGAGAATTTCCGACCTAGTTGTCTGTAGGGTAGACTCAGATTTCCAACCTGTTGCCAGAGGGGAAAACCCATGGAGCTTCCTAATCTGGCCATCCTCCCCCGCCGCTGGGGATCCCACTCCAGTCTGCTCTGAGCCCTGGGAGCAGAATCTACAGACTGTTTCAGTGGGCAGCCCTGCCCTCTGACGTCTGGCTGGGTTACCCAGTGGGGGGCAGGAGATCAGAAGGAAGAAGCAAAGTGAGATTAGAATATTTATTATGAGCTCCTTGGTGCCTTCCTTGACGGGGTCCTCGTAGGTGACCCATTTCCTTGACCCAAGGTCATAGCTCCTATTGGCAGATCACTCTCCCCGCCAAACCTGCCCCCGGTCTGGCAACCTTTCCTTCACCTCCTACATCAGGTGTGGAGATGAAGTGGGGTTCCAGATGTGATTACTCATCTCCGGATATTGCCAATATCCCACGTTGTTTCCTTAAACTCTACCCATACTTTTGCTAATTCCCTCATTATTAAACTTTCTTTAAATTATTCTATTTTCATGTGCTACCTCTTTCCTGTCAGACCCTGTTTGACACATCTAATTTAGAGGTTAGCGCAACAGTATGCACTGACATGTAGTGTCCTTGAAACTGGTATCAATCAGAAGCAGAAAAGAAAAAAAATACTAGACAGTGTCTCTATGATAAGGACCTGACCCATTTTTCATGTTTGCAAATAACTTTCATGTCCCAGTCCTCCCTTTCCCCACTTTCCCCATGTCTGGACACGCTCCTAAGAAAGCTTGGGTGCTCCTGCCCTGCATTCAAATCACACCCACCCCAGATGTGCCCAGGAACTCTTCCCCCGTGACAACAGTGAAAGCAGATCTTAGCTGCCCTTTCAAGTCATTTTAGAACCTATTTGGGAGCCCACCCTGGTCCAGAAAACATTTGGGTTATAAACCTATTCATCCCCTCTTGGGGCATGTGTGACATCAGCTGTCTTGCCATCAGAACCAAGTATTTAGGTCCATTCTGTCTCTGGGAGGTAAGGGCAGTGGTCTTCGTTTATTAACTCTCAATGAATCCCTATTGACTTACTCAAATACATCCAACACAAACTCAGCAATGCACGATGAGCTGACAGCAGGGGCAGGAATGAGAGCTGCCAGTGTCCTGCCATTCCCACCATGGAGTCTGTGTCCTGGGCCAAGCGGGACACAGGACCAGGCCTGTCAACCTCTCAAATGCCTTATAAGTCTTGGAGGATGATGTAAGGATTGTTCAAGGGAGCCAACCTTTGACAATGAGATTTCTCTCATCGTAAGTCAACTCTGTATCTACCCCTCCCCACAAAAGATCAGAACTTCCACCAGGTTCACTCATTTGGGATTTTCCAGTGTTTACTTTTCTTAATTGAGACTGTTTTTTGGCTTGGCACCCATAGCACAGTGGTTATGGTGCCAGCCACGTACACCAAAGTTGGCAGGTTTGAACCCAGCCTGGGTCTTCTAAACAACAATGACAACTGCAACAGAAAATAGCTGGGTGTTGTAGTGGGCACCTATAGTCCCAGCTACCTGGGAGGCTGAGGCAAGAGAATCACTTGAGCCCAAGAGTTTGAAGTTGCTGTGAGCTGGGACACCATAGCACTCTACCGAGGGTGATATGGTGCAACTGTCTCAAAAAAAAAAAAAAAAAAAACAAACAAAACTTTTTTCAGGCCGGTGGCTCATGCCTATAATCCCAGCACTCTGGGAGGCTGAGGCAGGTTCATTAGTTTGGAAACCAGCCTCAGCAAAGTGAGACCCTGACTCTACTAAAAACAGAAAAGCCTGCCAGGCATAGTGGCAGGAGCCTATATTTCTAGCTACTCGGGAGGCTGAGGCAAGAGAATCGCTTGAGCCCAGGAGTTTGGGGTTGCTGTGAACTGACGATGCCATGGCACTTTACTCAGAGCCACTCAATGAAACTCCATCTCAAAAAAAAAAAGTCTCCCCCTCTCTTTCTTCTTGTAAGTAATTAAAATGCTCTCATGTTAGCTGAAGTCAACAGAAAAGAGGGCGAGGAGAATAGGGTGGAAGTGCAGGGAATTGGCCAGTGTGCAGCCGCTCACCAGGGACCTCCACTTCCCCTTACATGGATTGTGGATTATGCAGCAGTCTGACAGCATAGCCAAGCTGCCTTCTACCTCAGAACCTTCCAGAAGGCTGATCCCTTTGCCTGAAGCACTTGTCTAGGCAGCGCACTTGTTCACCTGGCTCCACCCACCTTCACATTTCAGCTCTCAGCTTAGCGGCCACTTTTCCTGGGATCCCTTTCTGCACGTTGGACTTGCTTATGGCTCTCACCATTGTCGTGAGGGATCATCTGAGGCATCCTGGACTGTGTCCCTCACTCTGTAAAAAACCGTAAGAAGACAAATGACTTTGAGTTGCCAGATAAGAAGCAGATGCCTACATAGACTTGAATCTTAAGTAAACAACAATCTGGGATTGTTTGCTTTTTTATTGATTGATTTTCTATATAGATCTTAGTTATCAACCCTTTGTCAGATTTGCAACTTGCAAATATCTTTTCCCATTCTGAAGGTTGCCTATTTGCTTTAAAACTTGTATCCGTAGGTAGCTGTACAGAAGCCTTTCAGTTTAATTGACATTTATTTTTGTTGCGATTGCCACTGAAGGCGTCTTCATAAAATCTTTCCCCAGGCCAACATCCTTAAGAGTCTTTACCATGCTTTCTTCTAAGATTTTTATCATTTCATATCTTAGATTTAAATATTTAATCCCTCTTGAGTCAATGTTTGTAAGTGGTGAAAAGTGCAGGTCCAGTTTCAGTCTTTTACATGTGGTTAATAAAAAAAGAGCAAACAATCCCATCTATCACTGGGCACCTCTCTAGGAAGACAGACTAATGGCTAACAAACATTTGAAAAAATGCTCATCGACCTTAAACATTGGAGAAATGCAAATCAGAACCTGAGATATCACCTAAAACTGGTGAGAATAGCCTGTATCACAAAGTCTCAAAGTTTCAGATTCTGGTGCCGATATGAAGAGAAGTGAACACTTTTACACCGTTGATGGGACTACAAATTAATTCAGCCTCATTGAAAAGAAGTATGGAGAATCCTCAAAGTATTCAAAATAGAATTCCCAGTTGATCCTGCAATACCTTTACGAGGCCTCTACCTAGACCAGCAGTTCTCAACCTGTGGGTCACAACCCTCAGGAACTGTGTTAAAAGGCCACAGCATTAGGAAGGTTGACAACCACTGACCTAGAAGAAGAAAAATCCTTTTATCATAAGGACATTTTCACTAGGTTGCTCATTGCAGCTCAATTTACAATCACCAAGATGTGGAAACAACCTAAATGCTCATTCAACCCAGGAATAGATCAACAAACTGTGGTATACGTATACCATGGAATACTACTCAGCCATAAAAAATGGAGACTTTCCATCTTTTGTATTAACCAGGATGGAGTTGAAACACATTCTTGTTAGTAAAGTATCGCAAGAATGGAAAAGCAAATATCTAATGTACTCAATACAGTAGATCTAATATGTGCCCACACAAGAGAAAAACTCGATTCAATTCAAGTTGGGGATAGGAGGTACAAGGAGGGGGAAGAAGGGAGGCAGAGAGAGATTGGTGTTCTCCCCCTTAATGGGCACAATGTAAAGGTATGTGGCATGCCTATTGGGTGCAGGACACAACTATAAGAGGGACTCTACCTAACAAATGCAGATATGTAACCTAGTTGTTTGTATCCTCACATCAACCTGAAATTAAAAAAAAATAATTATGAGGAACTCAGGGAGGTGTCAGTTGTCAGTTCAGGATGTGCAGAAAGACTTCTGGGCAGCAGCAATGGCCTGGCCAGGGTTATAGACCCTAAATTTCTAGTGGTTCTAGCTGCTAAGCTTTTTTATGGAATCTGTAACAGGTCCCTACTGTGACCAAAACCCCTTCTTTATGACTATGGGAAAACTGTGGCATGTTGGCAAAGCCAAACCCACAGAGAGCAGTCAGGGAGTTTACCTCTAGGGTTACCTATCTTTTGCCATTTGAGGCAGAGATACCTATAGAGCTCTGACTTCTCCAAGGCCTAGCTTCCTGGGCTTCCTGAGAGCTCTGCCACAAGAAAGCCCCCCTGGACATATCCCAGAGGGAACGTCACAGCTCAGAACTTGCTGTGTGATCTGAACCACTACCTGCCTGACTATGAGCCTCTTCTCCAAATGGCTATGACATCCATCTAAAATTTATGCTGATATAAGAATAGAGATAGCCTGGCCTAAAATATCATCTATTCAATTAAAATTGGCCACTAAAAAACATAAGCAGCCTGGTCCATGTGTTGCCCATCTCTCTAAGAGCCTTCAGTGCCATAGCATTTGGTATTCAGCCCCAAATCCCTTTAGCATGGCCACGTAAGGTCAGAGGAAGCCACATCCAAAAGGCTCCCAAAGAAACTGAGCCTGGTATTTTCCTACATCCTCAGGGTTAGAAATTGGAAAAGAATAGCTCTCAATTTTATTAGCTCACCTCGTTGAGAGGACAGCCACATCTCTCAAATTATATCTATTATTTTCTCACTAAAACAGTCATCAACCTCTTCTCGGGGGCCTTGACTCAACTGTGCCCAAATATGCAAACTATTCAAACAATTAGCAAAAAGTACTGTTGCAAGGACTACTGGAGTGTGATCCTTGCTTGATACTCAAGAGTCAGGGATTCTTTTAATTCAGGCGACAGAACTGGAAATACTATTATGCAGAGCTCTAAAAACTGACCTTTGCCTGGCAAACGAGAGCGGTACCTGCAGGTTTCCCTAGGGACACACATCAATTCAAAAAGGCAAGGAAGGTGGTGAACGTGCTCCTGGAAAAGACTAAATACTACAATAATAGAACACAGAGAGGCTGTTCTTAAAGGGGACGTTGAGGGGCAAGATTTCGCTCAAGTTTCTCTCTCCCTTCACGTGTGGGGTGGGTTGGTTACTCAGAGGATTATTCTCTAAAACTCTACAGCTCAAATGCTGTCTTTACCAGCAGGTTCACCATGGACTTGGTCCTCACCCCAGAGCAGCATTCACAGCCTCCCTACTTTCACTGCAAATCCAGTTTGGAGCTGCCAGTAGGGGGTTAATATAAGCTCCAGTCGACACAATACTAGAGGCATTCGCATGGAGGCCTCCAGTTGCTGCATGGGCACATTTGGCCCACGTTTCCAAAGAGGCAGTAGCTGTTACTGCAGAGAGTGCACTGCCTGCCACTGCTGGACCATTAGTATGGAAATGAGGCATGTGTGTGACAGGTGGCCTTACAACCAACACAATTAACTTTCTCCATTAGCTGACGTTCTGACAAAACAGATGCAGCATCAATAAGCACCCCCTCCCCTACAGAAGAGGAACAACGCGTTGCAAACCCCTTATTTATAAGGAGGAGGAGTATAATTTTTTTGCACACACAAAAGTGGATGGCACTGGAGTTTCCTTTCGTCTTATGGCTGCGGTGGTTTATTTTTTATATTAGTCTCACATTAATATTGCAATCCCTCCAGGGGTTAATTAGGGCCCCTGAAGATTTCATAAAGGGAAGTCATCCTGGAAAAAGGGAAAGTTGGAAAACACCAAATTTGATTCCTATGCTTTGGAAACACACAGGAAATTATTTGACTGAACTGTCCAAGGAATGGGGCATTTTTCAGAGTTCTGCCATAGGACTCCCAGCCATATCAATACTATTTAGCAGAATCTTAGAGCCTGGAATCTTAGAACATTGAAGAACTTTGTGCCTCAATAGGAAATGTTGAAAGTAAAATGGAGTACTATAGTCTGGGAAGCGAAATTACCTTCAGAAATTTTCTCTATTTTACTAAGGACATCAAAGAGAAATCTAAGACTTGGGAGTTTCTGGCTTCTGGAGTCATGATAATTACTTAGCAGTGATCTATATTTTTAAATTATGTTTACGATTTTTATCTTAATTGCTAACCATGTGCTTGTCTAATGGTTTGAAGTAACTTCAGATAAAGAACTTTATTTCAGCAGCAACAATGAAGTTTTAAGAACATTGCTAATATTTCAAAAATAGAAACATGAACGGTTAATATTGGTGGGCCATTGCGTATTATTATGAGGGAGAAATTTGTTCCCCTACAATATCCGATAATAGAATTTAAATCTTTGTTATGAAGTTCTTTTAGAATCTAGAATATTTATTATCCCTTTTGTGTTACTGATTTCACATGTACTAGATTTATTTTTTTTTGGGGGGGGGGCGGTCAGGGCTGGGTTTGAACCCACCACCTCCGGCAAATAGGGCCAGTGCCCTACTCCTTTGAGCCACAGGTACTGCCCTGTACTAGACTCTTTTGCCCACTTCAACAGAAGGTTATTAGTGGGTTTTTGCTCCATGGTCTGAGTCTTCTTTGTAAAAGCTTGAGTATGAAAAGTTTATCCAATGTCTCCTGGTGGAGGAGGGGCCCTGCAGTTCCCCTTTAGGTAAGATTTAGAGGTAGACCCTACCACCCCAGGCTATGGGAACAAACAGACCTGGGGGGTTAGAGGCAAAGTCCTGGGAACTTGATTTAGGCTCATAACCTCACTCACCACACCAATCCAAATCTCAGTTCTGTCATTTGCGAAATGGAAATAAAATTATACCTTATGGGGTGGTTAAGAGGAGAGATGCCTGTGAAATTATTGGTTCATCTTAAACGCTTGATGGCTAGATAATTTTGGAGAGAGTGGGAGAGACTCGGACACTAGGCATTGCCAATAC
>CAUYQV010107810.1:0-55619 GCA_963574575.1 Galagoides demidoff
CCCCCTGGGTAGAGTGCCATGGCATCACGGCTCATAGCAACCCTCCAACTCCTGGGCTCAAGCAAGTCTCCTGCCTCCGCCTCCCAAGTAGCTGGGACCACAGGCGCCCACCACAACGCCCGGCCATTTTTTGGTTGCAGCTATCATTGTTTGGCAGGCCCGGGCTGGGGATTCGAACCCACCACCTTAGGTGTATGTGGCTGGCGCCTTAGCCGATTGAGCCACAGGCGCTGAGCCGTGATGTCTATTTCTAAAAGACATCAAGTAAGTAAATAAATAAATCTCACTAACTAGTGTCCCCCCTTCTTATTCTTATATTGAGCAACTCTTCCCAGAGAATAAGCCATTCTTCATCAGACTCCAAGTCCTCCTCCTGCTGCCTACCACCCCTTGGCCTGCCCTGGGCTCCCCTCCTTGCTGGTGCTCTTGTTGCAGACCCCTCAAGCTCAGACTTGTAAGGGAAGATGCCCAGGCCCCAGGGTATGGCTCTGTGGTTCATGCCTGTAACCCTACCACTCTGAGAGGCCGAGGTGAGTGGATTGCTTGAGCTCAGGAGTTCAAGACCATCCTAAGCAAGAGTGAGACCCCCATCTCTACTAAAAATAGAAAAACTAGCCAGGCCTTGTGGTGGGCGCCTATAGTCCCAGCTGCTCCGGAGGCTGAAGCAAGAGGATCCCTCAAGCCCAGGAGTTTGAGGTTGCTGTGAGGTATGAGGCCACCGAACTCTACCCAGGACACAGAGTGAGACTCTGTCTCAAAAGGGGATGGGGGCTAGGCGCCCGTGGCTCAAGTGGTTAAGGCGCCAGCCACATACACCTAAGGTGGCGGGTTCGAATCCAGCCCAGGCCGCCAAACAATAATGATGACTGCAACCAAAAAAAAAAAATAGCCAGGCGTTGAGGCGGGAGACTCGCTTGAGCCCAGGAGTTGGAGGTTGCTATGAGCTGTGATGCCATAGCACTCTACCCAGGGGGATAGCTTGAGGCTCTGTCTCAAAAAAAAAAAAAAAAAAAAAGGTCTGGGCCCTGGGCGGGCCATCTGGTTCACCGGGTCTTTGAGTGGCTACTGCGCCGGGCAGATGCGGCTAGCGGTGACCAGTCATCGCTGCGGGCACAGGCGTTGCAGTCAGTCGGACGAGTGAGACCGAGGCGGCCAAGGAGGGACAGTCAGGCCCCTCAGTCCACTGACAGCCCTCCTCGGAGTCCGGCGGCCGGGCAGACGCGCAGACACGGGCAGCCTGCCCTCGCGGCGCCTTGCAGGCGCTGTCGTTGTCTCCGATGCCGGCCGGGGGCACGCAGGCCCAGGGCGCGTCCGCACCAGCCTGCCAGGCAGAGATGTGGTGGAACAGCTGGCCCCGACCGGCGCGGTCAGCAAACTGTGGCCGGTCAGACACGGCCCGGCAGGCCCAGATGGAGTCTGGTCAGTCAGCAGCAGTCAGGCCGCCTCAGTCAGACGCGCCTCGCCAGGCCCAGATGCTGCAGCCAGGGGAGCGCAGTCAGTCAACTGTGGTCAGGCGGACAGACCCAGCAGCCTTGGTCTGTCAGGCACCCGTGAAATCTGTGCTCAGCCAGAAACCGCCAGACACACTCGGATTATCAGGCGGCGCTGGCGTCTGTGGTTAGTCAGACACAGTCCGGCGCGCAGGTGCTCTGCACCAACCGAGAGGCCAAGAGAGCCTAGGTGAGGCCTGCGCGGGCCTCGTTCTGGGCGGAGCCTCCGCTGGAGGCGGGGCCTTGCGCGGGCTCGGGGGCACGTTCCGGGGCGGGGCCTCATCCCAGGCGCGCCCTCCCGGCCTTTCCCCTACTGGCAGCCTCTTGGTGTTGCCGTAGCTGCCTCCGCTGGGTCCCTATTTGCTATCCACCGTCTTCTGCTCTGTTCCCACCCTCGGGAGCCCCAGCGTCTGACGCTTGGAGGTCCTGGCCCTGGGGCGGACTTTCTAGAAACTGCCAGTGGGTTCGGCAGGGTGCGTCCCGCACAGAGGCTGAGGCCCCGCTACGGGATGGGCACCTTATCATCCCCTTGTACAGACGGGGATGACTGATACGCTGGGAATGACTCACAGTAAAAATAGGACTACACAGTAAAAAGTGAAGAGACCAGAGACCCAGAACTTCCGGATCCCCAGCTGCTTCCCTGACCCCGCACCGCCGCCCCTCAGGAGGAATCAAATCTCTCTAGAGAGGTACATCCAGAAAAGAGAAGAGCCCATGCAGTGATATGATTAGGGCTTAATAATGACAAGGGCGAGTACTCACCTTGTACTGTACTGTAATGAAAGCTTTATATATTGAGTTTTGCAGTTTTCCTTTGAGATTCTATAATGATTCCCTTTTTATAGATAAGGAAACAGACGCAAAGGAATTTGGTGACTTGCCCAGGATCAAGGGTTGTAAGGTGCAGAAGCCAGAATTGGATCTCAGGCAGTCTGACTCTTGACATGTTGGCATGTGGGCCCTCAACACACCCTCCCTCATCTCTCTGTGACCTCCTGAGGGGCCAGCGTGAATCCCTTTCAGCAGGCCATCTCAAAGGATTCAGTAGCCAGATCAGCAAAACTGCCCCACCACCTCTCTGTGGTGGACCTTGCAGCAGGAGGGTCCTATAGCAATCTCTGCCTTGAGGACTCAGAACAAGGAGCTATCAGAACAGAGAACCTAGCCAAACTCAAACCCGGGGACATACTATGGGTCTGTCTGGCAGTCTTCAGGGAATGGAAAGCCTGTGAGATCATTGAAGCCAGGGACAGGAGGCCACTGGAAAACTGAGTAGGCTGTCACTGGGGAACCCCATGAGTATGGCTTCAGGTCCAAATGTCTATGATCAAGTTCTAGCAGCATGAACCAGAGTTAGGAACTTATGAGTTGTAAACCCACATGCGTAAAGGGATGAGAAAGGTAATGAAAGGTTGCAGACAATACTGCATTCCACCAGTCCAAAAAAAAAAAAGTCATGAAAAGGATTCAGTAGCCAGATCAGCAAAACTGCCCCATCTAAAGGGCATCTGCCTCTTTGCCCCCACTGACTGTGTCCCTAGACACCCAGGTCTCTAGTTTTCTAGTTAGGTGAAGTTAGCAAAGGCAATTGACATCAAGTCTCAGCTTCTCCAGTGAAATAATGAGAAGGAAAACTGGCTTTATCTAACTGGATGAAATTTTATGGAGATCAAATGTTATTGTATGTAGAAAATATTTTGTAAAGTATAACATATGCCATAAAATGGAGGAGGAAAGAAGAGCATTTGACTCTTGTGCATTTGCTACGTGGTCTAGAGGAGTTCTGATAGCGTTGCTCTGCGGCAAGGCTACCATCCTCTTGTACAGAAGAGAAGATATGCTTCAAGGAGCATGTTGACTTAACCAAGGCCACAAGGTAGTGTGTGATGAAGCCATATGTAGAACGTAGAACTGTCAGACTTCTTTTTTTTTTTTTTTGAGATGGAGCCTCAAGCTATCCCCCTGGGTAGAGTGCTATGGCATCACAGCTCACAACAACCTCCAACTCCTGGGCTCAAGCAAGTCTCCTGCCTCCGCCTCCCAAGTAGCTGGGACCACAGGCACCCGCCACAACGCCCGGCCATTTTTTGGTTGCAGCCATCATTGTTGTTTGGGCCCGGGCTAGGGATGCGAACCCGCCACCTTAGGTGTACGTGGCTGGCGCCTTAGCTGATTGAGCCACAGGTGCCAAGCCTCAAAATACATTCTAACACAAAATAGAAATGCTCAGTATATGTAAGTATGTTTCCCTTACTCCTTATTTTCTCTGCCCCACTTTCCTTTTGAGAATACTGTTTCACCAAAGAATGGTATGAGGAACATGAATAGAGGTATCAAAGGATCCTTGGCCAGGCGCAGTGGCTCACACCTATAATGCCAGCATTTGGGGAGGCCAAAGAAGTACTGGTTGAAGTCAGGAGTTTCAAATCAGCTTCGGCAATATGACAGGACCTTGCTTTTACAAATTTTTAAAAAAACAATTAGCTAGACATGGTGGCTTACACCTATAGTCTTATATCTACTTGGGAGACTAAGGTGGGAAGATCACCTCAGCCCAGGAGTTTGAAGCTGCAGTGAGCTATGATCTTACCACTGTACTCTTGCTTAGGGAACAGAGTGAGACCTTATCTTTAAAAAGACAAAACAAAACAAAACTTTCACCTTCTCTCAGTCAATGATGGTGGAAAGTGCAGTTACTCAGGGGACTCTTATTTTGTTTTGTTTTTTTGCGGTTTTGGCCAGGTGGTTTCAAACCCACCACTCTCAGTATATGGGCCGGCACCCTTCTCACTGAGCCACAGGTGCCACCCCAGGGGACTCTTTCTTTACCCAACTATTGTCCTAAACTTCCTGACAGAGGTTACTAACCTATGAGGGGTGGGAAAAGAAAAAGTGACTGTAGTCATTCCATACTTTTGTGTATGATAGGGTCTTTAAATACGAATTAGAAAGCCAAATACTTACACGTTAAACAATGGATGTAACAGAAAATTGTCATCTCTCTTTTAGCATATCCCACTATTGTACTCTTTTTTTTTTTTTTTCAGAGACAGTCTTACTTTGTAGCCCTCGGTAGAGTGCTGTGGCAATTCTCTCGCCTCAGCCTCCTGAGCAGCTGGGACTACAGGAGCATGCCAGGATATTTTTTTGTTGCAGTTTGGCCAGGGCCGGTGCCCTACCCACTGAGCCACAGGCGCTGCCCCCACTATTGTAATCTTAATGGGATATAATGCTGTGCTGTACACTATGGAAGATGAAAATCATGATGTGTTCACCCTTGTCCCTGTCCCTAGCAGAAGGGACACAGACATATGACAGAGGCTCTGCCAATTAAATGCTCCTGCTTGGGAAAGGATACAAAACTGAAGGGATGTCAGAAGTCATTTACATTGTGTTCTGTCCCTGTCACAGTGCCCCATGGAGGTGATGAAGGTATCCTGGGCAGAGGGCTTCAAATTCACATAGTTATTCTGCTTCCTCTTCTCTCTCCCTCTCTGCCTCTCTTCCTCTTTCTTTTTCTGTTTCCTTTCGCTCTTCCCTCTCTCTCTTTTTCTTTTTTTAAAATATAGGGTCTCACTCTTGCTCAGGATGGTCTGTAACTCCTGATCCCAAGTGATCCTCCACCTCAGGTTTCCAGAGTGCTAGGATTACAGATATGAGCCACCACATTGTTTCTTGGCTCTCTGCAGCTGCCCTAGTCCCCATCTATTTTTCCAAGCCTAATATTCCAGCTTACAATGGTTCTACCAGTTTTCCCCACATCTTTCTTTTGCTTAGCATACTTAGAATTGTTGTTCCTTGCAACCCAAATCATCTTAACAGTTTAAAATGACTCTGACATTATAAAGTTTTCAATCCCAAGAGTTTAAAAAATAAAAGATCCAGCTGGGTATGGGAGCATGTGCCTAACAGTTATACAACTGTCTTCATGAGAAGCTAAGGCAGGAAATCACTTGAGCTCAGGAGTTCAAGGCTGCAGTATGTTATGACTGTACTTGAGAATAGCAACAGAGAGCGCAACACAGCAAGACCCTGTCTTTAATAATATAAAAAATTAAAGGTCCCTAAGCATGAACTACACTGGCCATGCTTTCCTTTAAACCAGGAAACATGGGATCCCAGTGCTAGGTTGTCAGGTGAATATCAGGCTTTAAGAAGTTTGTATGGCCCAACAAAGAACATACAGAATTTTCTCTTTTCATGGTTCCCTTGTATAACTTAACTCCCATTCCAACTAGAAGGTCCAGGACAAGTCGTTGGACAAATCCTACTCCAAATACATAGACCCTGGCAAGTAGTTTAGGCAACACTTAATCTTTAACCCTCTGCTTAGGCACCTAGAGAAGAGGAAGAGGGAAAGACTCTATCTGCTATGTCACCTCACTACTTGCTGAAAAGGGACTTAATGATGTACTCTCTACCTGCACATGTGAATCTCTGAGATTCCCCAACCCACCTGTAACCTCATAGTCCCAGCAACCCTGCTCAGAAGCAGCAGGAGGGCAGGAAAAGAAGTAAGGGTGACTGCGAAGATGCTGCCCCTGGGGGAAGAATAAAGGCAATTTTAGGGATATACATGAACACAGTTAAATGTAGAATATATGAAAGAGTAGTATCTTAAAAGTCAAGAAAATATGGACCATTGTCTTTACAATGATACCACTATACTTAGGCAAAGGAATCATGCATAAATGTTTATAAGAATGAACAAGGTAGGCTCGGCGCCTATAGCTCAATCGGCTAAGGCGCCAGCCACATACACGTAAGGTGGTGGGTTCGCATCCCCAGCCCGGGCCCGCCAAACAACGATGGCTGCAACCAAAAAATGGCCGGGCTTTGTGGTGGGCACCTGTGGTCCCAGCTACTTGGGAGGCAGAGACAGGAGACTCGCTTGAGCCCAGGAGTTGGAGGTTTTTGTGAGCTGTGATGCCATGGCACTCTACCCAGGGGGATAGCTTGAGGCTCCGTCTCAAAAAAAAAAAAAAAGAATGAACAAGGTAAATGTGATATAGGTCTGCCATTGGTGAAAAACATAATCTCCTACTTATTTTCTTTACAATTCTAAACAAAAATGATGCCTTAACTACATTCATTTTCTTAGTAGAAAAAAAAATCAGTTAAAATTATTTCATCTTTAGGCACCAAAAATATATCAATAGCTTAGCTTACTTTGTTTTCCAAAACTCACTAAAGAGAAATCTAACTTTCCAAAAAAGACATTTCACAGTGTGACAGGGTTTAACAAAGAGAAAAAGAGAGAGAGAGAGAGAGAGAGAAAAGGAAGGTCTAATAAGAAATATTTCTTGGCTTGGCGCCTATAGCTCAGTGAGTAGGGCACAGGCGACATACACCAAAGCTGGTGGGTTCGAGCCCGGCCCAGGCCTGCTAAACAACAATGACCATTGCAACCAAAAAATACCTGGGCATTGTGGCGGGCACCTATAGTTCCAGCTACTTGTGAGGCTGAGGCAAGAGAATTGCTTAAGCCCAAGAGTTTGAGGTTGTTGTGAGCTACGATGCCACAACACTCTATTGAGGGTGACATAGTGAGACTCTGTCTCAAAAAAAAAAAAAAAAAGAAAGAAAGAAATATTATTTCTTATCCATCCTTTAATAGGGAAAAAAAAATCCTCACCTAAAATTATAAAAAATAAGTGAAGAGAGAAGAACACAGCTAAACAAATGCATATGGCAAAATAGGAATGTTAATAATAAATTTGAGGGCCAGGTATAGTGCCTCTGTAGGATCTATGTAAATCCTAGCACTCTGGGAGGCTGAGATGGTTAGTTGCCTGAGCTCACAAGTTCGAGACCAGCCTAAGCTAGAGCAAGACCCCATCTCTAAAAAGTAGCCAGGCATTGTGGCAGGCACTTGTAGTTCCAGCTACTTGGGAGGCTGAGGTAAGAGGATCAATCACTTGAGTCCAGGAGTTTGAGGTTGTTTTGAGTTATGATATTGCGGTACTTTGAGGAGGGTGACAAAGTGAGACTTTGCCTCAAAAAAAAAAAAAATCCAAATCCCAATAAATGTTGGTTAATTTTCCATCACCCATACTAACCAAAGAAAGAAGTTATTGATATTTATTCTTCAATAGTGAAAGCCATGTAATGGCACATACTTTCTCCAGTCCCCCTATTCAGCCAAAGAGCGCAATTCTGAACCTGTTTCATAAAGCCAGCATGGCACAGAGCAGTGATGTGCAGTAGAGGATCTGGGCTCTTACCTGACCCCACCCTCACTCTGTTTCACTCCAAGTAAATGGGCTGAGCCCGTGCCAATTTCCATGCCTATAAAATAAGAGGGCAGATCTAAATGCTCTACAAAATAGCTTCCAGATCAGAAAGTGAACTAGGACTTATTGATCAAGTCATGGAGTGTATATTCAATTTAGCTTTATCTTTATTTTTGTATAACACTTGATGATAATATTTGAGGCCAACAAGATTGTGTATCATTTCAATACTATATACCTTATGGTTTATACATCTCTCTAGCTGTAAAGCACTAAGGCAGCAGGAAGAATTTTTAAGCCTTCCACTAGTGACTCAAAGGGCCCTATGGCCATGCACACACACAGTGCTGATAATGGTAGGAGGCCAGGCTGCTTGGCAAATTAAGGAGAAAATATTTTCTTCCTTTTCAACTCTTTAATACAGACCCTTTTCCTATGATACAATGTATTCCCCACATGCTCTGGAATATATTAAAGAAAAGGGAGGGATGAGCAAATGAAAAATAGTATATTCTCTACCAAGGAAACCAAAGTCTAAACTTTTGAATCCTTTAGCTAAGTACTTACTTTTTTCATATGCAACAAACTGACTTGGCTCATAAGCAGAAATGCATTCAAAGAATTGATTCAAAAATGAAGAGCTGATATAAGAGTAGGACTAACATTTAATAGCAATTTACCATACTTCTTATACTATTGTGGCTCATTATAATGCGTTAACTAAGAGGTTTACTTCTGTATCTTTGCACTGAAAATAGTGAAAAATAAAACACTCATCTTCACATTTATATACAGTCACACACTGCATAACAATGTTTTGGCCAATGACAAAAAAAATCCTATTGCCTAGAGACACTGTTGTTATAGCCTTTGTAATGTCTCAGCACAATGCACTGCTCCCACGTTTGTAGTGATGCTGGTGGAAACAAACCTATGCATTGGCAATTAGATAAAAGTCTAGCACATACAATTATGTGTGGTACAGAATACTAGATAATGATAAACAGCCATCTTGCCAGTTTATGTACTTAATATACTAATGCCTCATATTATTTCAGAGTACACTCCTGTTTAAAAAAAAAAAAACAACTAATTGTAAAACAGCCTCAGGCAGGTCCCTTAGGAGATAATGCAAGAAAAAGGCATTGTCATCATAGAAGATGACAGCTTCATGCATGTTATCGCCCCTGAAGACCTTCTGGTGGAACAAGATGTGGAGGTGGAAGACAGTGATATTAGTGATCCTGCCCCGTGTAGGCCTAGGCTACTGTGTGTGTTTGCATTGTAGTTTTTAACAAAAGGTTTTAAAAGTGAAAAAAATACACAATAGAAAAAAGCTTATGATGGAAGTATTTCAGATTGCATGCGAAAACCCCACACTGTACCCCAGAAGTGCATTAATGTACATAGTTACCATTCAATAAAATTAAAAAAAAAAAAAAAGAAAAAAGCTTATATAATGAGACTATAAAGCAAGAAAATATTTTTGTACAGCTACACAATGTATGTTTTAAGCTAAGTGTTATTACAAAAGCATTAAAAGGTCTTAACTTCTTAAAAAATTACAAAATAAAAAGTTATAACAATTTATTGAAGAATATTTTTTCATAAAAAATTTAGGATAGTCTAGGTGTACAGTATTTATAGAGTAAATATTCCAGGCTTTCACATTTATTCACTACTGACTCAGTGAGTCACCCAGAGCAACTTCTGCTTCAAGATGGTCCAATTCATTATAAATGCTCTATACAGGTATACAATTTTTTATCTTTTCTACCATGTTCACTGTACTTTTTTATGTTTATATATATGTATATATACCTTCTATTGTGTTACAACTGCCTATACTATTCAGCACAGCAATATGCTGTCCAGGTAGGTAGCACAGGAACAACAGACTATATCATAGACCTTAGGTGTGTAGTAGACAGTACCATGTAAGTTTGTGTAAGTACACTCTATGATGTTTGCACAAGCACAAAACTGCCTGTGAAAGCATTTATCCCTGATGTTAAGCGATGTATAACTATATATTAAGTACTATATTGGCCTATCAAGCTTACACTTGAAAAATATAAGTAGCAGCAACACATCAATAAAATCATTATGAGATGTTTCTTGAGTGGGCATTATGAACTTACAATATCCTAATTACCATAGGTAATTACTACACAGGAAATACTAAGACAGATGGATTTCATTACTGTATCAGGAAAAATCAGAGTATACTACTGAAAGAATCTTGGTGTTCTACTCCAATTCCTTCATTTTATAGATGACTAAACGGAGATTTTGAGACAATAAATAACGTTTAGTGATGAATCTGGAGTGGGACTCAGGTCTGAAGTCATAAAACAGGTGTCCTTCCACCATGACAGCCTGCCTGCTGCTTTCATACACTGATCAGAAGTCAAGAGGAACTACTGATACAAGCAATGACTTAGACAGATCTCAAGGGCATTATGCTGAATGAAAAAAGCCCATCTCCAAGGATCACATACAATACAATTCTATTTATGTAATGTTCTCAAATGACAAAATTATAAAGATGGAAAATGGTTTAGTATATTGTCAGGAATGATAAGAGGAGAAAGCAGTAGGAGAGAGAACACAGGGAGGTCTTTGCCATGACTAAATAATTTTCTATCTGGGTTGAGGTGCACGTGAATCATTATGTATGATAAAAGGGCATAGAACTATACGCACATACACTGTAGCAATGTCAAATTCCTGGTTTTGATAACACATTCTAATTATGTAAGATATAACCATTAGTGGAAACTAGGTGAAATGTACATGGGACGGACCTCTCTCTGCTTCTCTTATGTCTTTTGTAAATCTATAAAATTACTTCAAAATAAAAAAATTTTTAAAAAGTCAATAGGGCTGGGTACACTGGTTCAGACCTGTAATCCCAGCAAGTTGGGAAGCTGACAAAGGACGATTACTTCGCTTGAGCCTAGGAGATTGAGACTCATCTAGAATACATAGTGAGATTCCATCTCTACCAAAAAGTCTTAAAAATAAAAAAATTTAGCTGAGCATGGTGGTTGCGCACCTAATGTCCCAGCTATTTGGGAGGCTGAAGTAGGAGGATGGCTATGTCAAGGAGTTCGAGGCGGCACTGAGTGCAATCACACAACTGCACTCTAGCCTGGGCAACACAGTGAGAATCTGACTTTAAAATAAAGTCAATAGGATTTACACTTACTAAAAGGTGAGAAGTATAGAAGACCCTAAAGTCCATTCTCAATAAGAATAATTCTCAGCTGGAAGAAATTTTTGAAGATGAAAGTAGACAGAACTTGTCACTACTCTTCTACTCCAAACTCTGTAATGGCTCTATCTCACCAAAGTAAAAGCCAAGTTCTCTCCACGCCCACCTCTACTCCAGCTGGGAAGACTTCTTTGCTTTGTAGACACACCTGCACCACCAGAACTTTGTCTCCGTGGCTTCGTCTGCCTTCTCCTGCTTGCTCCTTCCCATCTGTCAGGTCTCCGCTCACATCATCTTGGCACCTAATCCTCCCTGCCTCCTTCCAACTACCTGTCTGAAAATTTTCCTCCTCCCAATTCTGAATACTTCCTTCTACTCTTTTTTAGCTTTACTTTTCTCTATGTAACTTTTAACCATTTATATATTTCATTGTTTCTTTACCTGATTATCCTCATTGGGATGTAAGCTCCATAAGAAAACAAGTTTCACTCTACTATATTCATTGCTTTATCCTCAATGTAAAGAATGCCATGTACTCAACTCAGTAAATCATCTGTTGAATAAAGGAAAAAAACAAAAACTGAAGCACAAAAGTGAAATGGTTATAATAATGTTCATGTGGTCTAAGAAAAAGTGCAGTTTGGGGATTATATATAAATGAGGTTGAGTTTCACCCACACTTGGAACCAGGAACCTCTAAATTTCAATTCTGGCTTTAGTTAGATGAAACTTTGAGAAAAACATTGAACTGTTAGATCATATTTTTCTGTTCTATCATACTAAGGGGACTAACCTGAAGGACCTCTAGGGTCCCAGACAAAGCTTAAGTTCTAAATTAGGCATGGTATGGGTATATTTCAGACCCAGGCCAAACCTGGAAATAATAACATAACTCACAGGAAGCCATGTAAAGGATTTGAACATTTGTTAGTTCAAAGACCCTCTACATGGCAGGAAATGTATTATATGCTGGGAATAAATTAAGACAGTTTTGTAAGTGCTATTAGCCCTACTGGAAGTAAGCACAAGGTTGTACACAAAGTGCCCGATTCAGGTTTTCGGCAGGGTACCTAAGGAAAAGCCTTCCTGAGAAGGTGCTGAAGGGTAAGCAAGAGGTAGCCAGGTGAAACCCATGTTCCTGGCAGAGAGAGCATATTGAATTTAAGAAGAGTGGGTATGGCTCAGCGCCCATAGCTCAGTGGTTAGGGCACCAGCCACCCATACCGGGGCTGACGGGTTCAAACCTAGCCCAGGATTGCTAAACAACAATGACAACTGCAACTACAACAACAAAAGAAATAGCTGGGTGTTGTAGTAGTCCCAGCTACTTGGGAGGCTGAGGCAAGAGAATCACTTAAACCGAAGAGTTTGAGGCTGTGAGCTGTAACACCATAGCACTCTACCGAGGGTGACACAGTGAGACTCTATAGCAAAAAAAAAAGAAAAAAAATAGTGGGTTTATCCTGTTTTTTTACAGAGCTGATGATGAGAAGAGGAGAATGTTAAAGATTAACAAAAAGAGGTAGGCAGGGGCCAGATCATGGGTTTGTATAATCTTAAAAGTTGTGGAGTGATTAATGAAGACTTTTAAGCAAGAGAATACTTAGATTTGTGTTTCAGAAAGAGAATTACAGCAGAAACAGTAGAAAATGATCAGGAGAGAGTAGGATTAGAAATAGAGAGGCCAGTAAGGAAATCGTTGAGTTATTCTATGCTGACAGCATAAGCCAGGAGGGGAGGAGACAAAGGGTGAAATAAATCTGAGATACAACGGGAGGTAACAAACAGGGAATTTGTTATAGGGAGTAATTGAGGAGATAAAGACAGCACCTCAATTTCTGGACTAAAAATGTGACACCAGCAATCAAGATGGGAAAGGAACAGCTTTTAAAGAAGAGATGATAAGCCCATATTTAGCCATGCTGTGCTTCAGCATCTAAGTGATGATATCCTGTCAGCAGATGAATATTGGTGGGGCACTTGGTAGAAGACTTGGGTTAGACATAGGGATATGGGAATCAGCAGCATCTGCATGTAAACTGAAGCCATAGCATGAATGAGGTCACCCAGAGAGACAGCGGCGGGGGGGGCGGAACAAGGACAGATATGTAAGGATAACTCAAAGCAGACTCAGAAAAAGTAATTAGAGTTGTAGAAAAAAATCCAGAAAAGTATAGTGCAATGAAAAGGTGAGAAAGAAATTTCAAGAAAGATTCAGACACTTACTAAATACTGCAGAAAAGATCAAGTAAATGTAAAGATTGAGAAGTTTCGTTGAGGGAGATATTGGGGAATGATGTGGAGGGGTCAAAGAAGAAATAAAGGAATAAATTGTAAATAGAGACAGAATTAAAATCTGTTTCTTATTTTTGGTTGGGACAGTCTTGCTATGGTGCCCAGGCTGGTCTTGAACTCTTGGCCTCAAGTGATCCTCCCACCTTGGCCTCCCCCAAATTTCTCTTAATTCTTCTAATTTACTTGGCTATAAAGAGAAGGCAAGAAGAAGAAAAGTAGATAAGATAGGATAGAGCACTGAAGAACAATTTTTGAACTATAGTTAAAAAGGAAATAACTGATGGGTCAAAGTTCTAAGACCAAAAGAACCAGAATCTAGAGAATGTATTTAAAAAAAAAATTAATTTCAGCTTGCACTTGTAGCTCAGCAGCTGGGGCACCAGCCACATATACTGGAGCTGGCGGGTTCAAACCCAGCCCGGGCCTGCCAAACAACAATGACAACTATAAACAAAAAACAGCCAGGTGTTGTGGCGGGTGCCTATAGTCCCAGCTACTTGGGAGGCTGAGGCAAGAGGATCGCTAAGCCCAAAAGTTTGAGATTGCTGTGAGCTGTGATGCCATTGCACTCTACTGAGGGCAACATAGTGAGACTTTGTCTCAAAAAAAAAAAAAAGTTTTGAAAGAAAGAAGGTAGCACCTTCTACAAAGATGGGAATATAGAAAATAAGAAAATAGTCACGAGAGCTGCATGTGGTGCCTCATCCCTGTAACCCCAGGAACATGGAAGCTGAGGCAGGAGGATTGTTTAAACACAAGAGTTTGAGACCTGGCTAGGCCTTCTCCTTTTACAAAAAGAAAAGGAAGGAAAAGAAAGAAAGAAAAAGACAGCACAAGGAAAACCAACAAGTTTGGAGTTGATAGAACAAGAAATTAAAGGGACTTCCCTGATAAGCATATATTTTTTTCATAAATTAAGAGATGAGGTTGTTTTCGTATAGAAAAGGAAGACATTATGGAGTAGGCGGCTTGACTGAAAACAGATGTCAGAGTCAAAAATAGCTGTTGTGGGGTGGTGCCTGTGGCTCAAAGGAGTAGAGCGCTGGCCCCATACACCGGAGGTGGCGGGTAAACTGCAAAAAAAAAAAAAAAAAAGCTATTGTGATGAAGTAACCGCAAAATATCCTGGCATTATGCAGAAACATTTGGTAAGGGGAAAACCAGTAAGAAAAGGCTTCAACTTGACTTGTTGAGTGCCATGGAATAGAGTAAAGGCAAGAGTAACAGGAAAAAAGTGGTAAGGGAATTCTTTAATATGTAAACAACTAAATCACCACTTTCCTAATGCAACTGCTTTTTCCCAAAATTCCAAGCAGACTCAAACACTCTCAATTATTTCAGGTCCTGGTAGGACCCAAAGCTATAGATGGCAGCCCCCTGCCTCCCTCAGTTTTAGGTTTCCCAGTCCAAAATGCGTATATGCTTTTGAAACATGGCCCATAATCCAATTTACTAACCCAGTAAAGCTAAATGACTATGCCAATTTAAAGCACATCTGGAACTGTACCCTGTATAAGCAGTGATCACCCTGCTGGACAACCCTTTAAAATGCCGCTTTGGTCTAGACTCTTGGCTTCTCTCCGAGCTCAATGTATCAATACTAGATATAAAAAGGAATGGAATCCCTTGAGAAGAAAAAACTGTCTTTTGTGAGTACTACAAAAAGTGGGTCTAGCCTAAGTTCTGGGATATATTTTAACAAGATACACAGGTGAATTTGAAACACACTTAAGTTTGAAACCTTCATTTTAACCAGCATTAAGCATGTTGGCTTTGAGATGAGAGTTAAGACATATAAAAGAAATGAAAAGCAGGCATGTGGTAAGTTGGGAATAGAGATGAGATAAGCAAAGAGAAATAAAATATTGATAATCATCAGGATACATCAGATAGGCAAAGCTATGATTTAACAAAATACCTACGGGAAATCATTTACAAAGAAGAACTTTCAGGATGAAGATGACCCTTAGAGAATGTGAAGCCAAAGGATTTAATTAAATTTTTAAAAATCCTGCACCAAAGGTAAGATACAGCACTTAGAGCACATTCAGTTTTTGTTTCTCATCTCATCTCTTAAGTTCACTTCTACAGACTGACAATCAATGATGTTTCTGACATCTTCTTTGAAGAAAAAATGTATGACAGGTTGGGCGTGGTGGCTCACGCCTGTAATCCTAGCACTCTGGGAGACGGAGGGTGGATTGCTTGAGCTCACAGGTTCGAGACCAGCCTGAGCCACAGCAAGACCCCGTCTCTTAAAAATATAGCCAGGTGTTGTGGGGGCACCTGTAGTCCCAGCTTCTTGGGAGGCTGAGGCAAGAGAATTGCTTGATCCCAAGAGTTTGAGGTTGCTGTGAGCTATGATGCCATAGCACTCTACAGAGGGCAACAAAGTGAGACTCTGTCTCAAAAACCAACCAACCAACCAAACAACAACAACAACAAAACACAAAAAAATTATATGATACAATAATGGTTTGGGCCACAATGACTTAACCTGGTTCCAATCTTGGTCTTCCTAAATTAATCAAACGAAGAGAAAACAGTTCACATTTTTTATAGATAGAAGGAAGATGTCCTGTAACTTAAAGAGTCACAGCCAAGAATCTGTAAATTCAAAAAACCCAGTATATGTGTTAAATTCCTCAGAGGGACACAGTAATGTAATAGGTAGATAGTTAGGGATCTCAAGCCCTCCTAAGGACAATGGCCAGCACCCAGCCTTGGTGTTGCCTTGAGTAATTGCCATACCCAAGGAAGACGACCAAGGTTGGCCACTCCACCTTGATGCTGCCTCACATTGACACCCAAGCAAGTGTCACACCTGGGAGGAGGTCTACCATCCAGCTAATCTGCAAAAGAATGCAGGGAAAAGGAATAGACCACCTGAGCACTGGACAGCTCACACATAATAGGGCCTGGAAAGTGACCTAGAGTAACCTAAAGCTACCGTAATTAACTGTCAATCAAAGTGGTTCCACCATGATACTAGAATCAGGAGGAGGGCCAATCTAGACAAATATAGAACAGGACCCCCACCATAACCAGAGCCTCTTATTATGACAGGGGGGTGTGTTCATCATCCGTGGCCAATGTATCTTGCTCTATAAATCTATCTTGCCTTTTCTCAATAAACTTAGTTTCATGCCTGCCTTGCTTTCAATGTGTCTGTTCATTCTTTGGCCAAGAGTACACCAAGAACTGAGAGCAGACTGCCAACCCCACATAATCACCAGTAGAGTTTATCTCTCAATGGAATTCCTGCCTGACTGCTGATCTGGGTGCAAGCTAATTTCCCCCTGGGTGAATATTGCTGTTGAGATGCAGAATCCTCCACCATCTGTTACTCAGAATTAGCATAATGACAAATTATCTAATCCCTTACATTTAACAGATACAAATGGCTCTTCCATAACACCGGTTTATTCATATCCTTGTTCCTATGGTCTACACGCACCTGATAAAAATTGGTCTTCCCATCCTGCTGGTGATGGATTTGGTCTGAAGTTTACCCCCAATCTTGCCCAAGAGTCCAGGTGTTTTGCCAATGAGTAGCTTTCCTAACCCATCTTTACTGGCATGAGAATGCAGCTGTTATTCCAGATGCTTCTGAAAAGGGGCATGTTAAAAATAAAGAAAAACCATCTCTAGTAGGCCAGCAAAACTCACTGTACAAGGAAGTGCCTTCAGTTAGAACAGATTAAAGATTTCAACAAGGTAGTCAAAGGAAAGGTTAAGTCAGTACCGAACTGTTGAGAGTGACAAGAAGAAAAAGACACCAGAAAGAAACTAGAAAATTAAATACGAAGCAAAGTGATAAAATTCTAACAGGAAAGATTCTGCTGTTCTACAGATTCAAGATAGTAAGATTTAAGGTAACATTAACAAAGAGTGAGAGTCAAACACCCGAAAATAGAAACACGGTCATAGAATCAAATAACAGGAGCACAGCACAATCAGTAACAAGTGGATGGATGGATCCTAGTGCCACCACCAGAGGAGGTGGTGAACTGTCTCATCCCCAGTGACCAGAGCAGAGCAGCTCAATTAGAAGTGAGAAGCCATCAGATTGTATTGAAACCAATTTCCCAAACGAGCCATTTCCTCATAAACTGAGCCTGTGGCAGGGGTCAAGAGAAAAGGATTACAAGAAAATGTAACTATATACAAAATGCTACCAAATTGCCTGGAAAAAAAAAGGGGTTAAAATATCTAACTTTTCAGATAGGTGAAATCATCAAAAATTTCCTTCTACTATTATATATATCTACAAGTATTCTGTTGTTTAAATCATTGTATTTCAGAAAAATTTCAACCAAGCAAAATTGTATGAATGTATGAGACACTGGAATATACATCATCATTAAAGACATTCTTCCAGAAAGTTTTTTTCTCATTTTCTCCGTATCTTAAAATTTAATCATTTGTTCCATAGGTATACTGCATATTCATACATCTACAGCCAACGTGCCTACAACAGGGGTTGGAAAACTCATCTCTTGTTTTTGTAATTAAAGCTGTATTGGAACACGGCCACACACATTTGTCTTCACATCACCTATGGCTGCTTTAGCTCTACAAGGGCAGAGTTGAATAGCTGGGCGAGACCATATGGTTCTCAAAGCTGAAAATATTTACTATCTGGCCTATTACAGAAAAAGACTGCCACAACCTCTGCCTCAGAGCTCTGCTCTTTAAGGTGAGCTTTAAAAGGTCGTTTTCTATGACACTTGTAATAAGAGGGTCATATTCACAGGAATAATTATTGTATTTGTGTAAAAAAAAAATTCTGGCTCCTTTTTTTTATTCTCCCATGAGACATTCACATAGCATTGGCTGAGATTGCACCAGGCTAATTGATATGTTTAAAACAAAGTAACTGGTGAAGCACTCTGTAATACTGTAGCCTCTGGGAAGACTGAGTGTAAGGTGACTTCCTCTCTCCTGAGCAATTTTTTTCAGGGAAAAAAGAACTTGGCATTTATTCAGGATATTAACACTCTGGCCATAAAATTCTATTGTAAATAAACTCATATCTCTCTTCCAACAAATACTCACAATGCTTCTATTAAGATTGGTAAGGAGAACAACCAATGTCATCTCTGCTTCTGTTTATTTATTTATTTATTTCAGAGTTTCACTCTGTTGCCTAGGGTAGAGTGCCCTGGTGTCAGCCTAGCTCACAGCAACCTTAAACTCCTGGGATCAAGCAATCCCCCTGCCTCAGTCTTCCCAGTAGCTGGGTTACTACAGGCGCCTGCCACAGTGCCTGGCTAATGTTTTCTATTTTTAGTAGAGATGGGGTCTCACGCTTGCTAAGGCTGGTCTCAAACTCCTGAGTTCAAGGGATCCTCCTGCCTCAGCCTCCCAGAGTGCTAGGATTACAAGTATGAGCTGCTGCACCATACCTTCTTTGCTTTTAATAGCAGGAGATGCTAGACTTGCTGTGCAGTGTTACCTCTTAAAGCTTTTGTGAGGGAAAAAAAGAATGATGACATTTAGATACTGTGGGGCATAGAGTAAGCATTCTATGTGCTGGTGGTCACTATGGTTGTTATTAATTTTCATTACTATTAAAACTGGCCTAGTTATATCACTCCTCCTGGACTCAGCTATGTTGTCTGTAAAATGAGGGAGGTGGATTAGCGAGTCTTATAGGTGTCTTGCTCCTATAAAATTCTGTGACTTTACTAGAAGAAAAAAGTCCAAAATATAGACATTAAGGTACAAAGAAGGCATCTTTTAGGAAATAACTGAAAAGGTGAAGCCTGACTTCACAAGTCCAGCGATCTATCTAGTACACAAAACTGTCAGTGCAGATTCTTGCTTCAAATCCAGCGTCCTAGGAAGAGGTCACCCTGAGCTGATAAAGATATCGTGCTCACCTCTTCAGCAGCAGTGCATGGCCTGGGAGAGCACCCATCCATCCGCAGCTCTCTCAATCATACATGCCATCGCAGAAACAAGATTCATGGCCTGGGCAACAATCCAGTGTTATCCAATATGCATGAAACCAAAGTTTTCATCATTTCCAATGGTCAAAGGCCAGTGAGTGTTAAATCCCAGAATATCAGGATTAATGAAAGAAGTCATTAAAAACCCAGCATTAAATCACTTCTGTAGCCAACGCTGAGAGTGATGTCTATAATACATTACAAGGCTGATTAAAAAGAAAAAAGTTCCAATTTAGAAATGAATTACCTGATTTTTTTTTAAACTGGTTGGATAGCTATTACAGAAATTTTGTTATTATAGAGGTAAGAGAGACTAGGTAACATGAAAGTTAAGCCATGAACAAGGAATACCATATTAAAATCACAGGGCACAGAATTCCAGAGTGAAATATGTCCTAGAAACATATAAAGAGGGAGAAGAAATGGGGGGGACTATCTGGCCAACCTTTACCCCTTTTTAGAAGATGAGATCTGTTAACACTTTGTGTTCAGGAATTAAATGTAATCTTTAAAAGTTTTAGAATAATTATAGTTTGAGTTCCATAATTCCAGCTTATTCTTTTGGAGCTGCCACACATAAAGCAGTATGCTTTCCAGAAAAAGATTTCTTAGTAAAAATGAATGCCCTCAACAAATGCATTAAAATCTGGGCATAGTGGCTCAGACCTATAATCCTAGCACTTTGCAAGGCCAAAGTAGGAAGACTGCTTGAGTCTAAAAGCTCAAGACCAGCCAGAAGAACATCGCAAGCCTCTGTCTCTACAAAAAAATAGAAAAAATTAGCTGGGCATGGCGACGCATGCCTATAGTTCCAGCTGGGAGGCTGAGACAGAAGGATCACCTGAGCATGGGAGTTTGACGTTTTAGTGAACTATGACACTCAGGCCACAGAGCAAGATCCTGTCTCCAAAACAAAACAAGAAAAAAAATGCATTAAAGACAAAGGATGGTGACAAACCAAAAGCTGGTACAATGGGCATGGCTGTACTTAGCCTACACACTCCATTGTTTCCCCAAGCTTCCGGATGTGAAAATCATAGCCTCTAAAGACTTCCACTTATTGTTTTAGGTTCTGACCTAGGATGGTACACTGTTTAAAAAATAAACAAATGACCACAGTTAGATGGTCAAGCTGAGAGAATCCCTTTTTAGGCAATAATTCTCAGCCACACTCTCAATATACAAATTCAACAGTACAGGGCAAGGTATAGAAAACAGTTCCAATTCAAAGGATCCAAGTCAAAGTGGGTATATTGGTTCTTGACTCTCTCCTCTCTGCCAGTCCAATATAAAAGAAAAGATTTATGTCTCTTCTTGAAAAGCAGCCTTGAAGGGTTCTCTAAGACCATGTGATATTACATGTTATAAATATGGATGATATTTAAAATGTAACATATGGCACTGGTTAATATCTTATATCTCATATTTACCGGCTGAATAAGAGCCCTTTTCATAAATAGAAAGGTGTGAAACAAACAAAGCGAGGTCAAAAATAGAAGGGCATCAACATAAACCAGTGAATCTACTCCAGGATATTAGTTTGGCTCAACGGCTGCCAAATAACTATGCTTCAGTCACCAACATACCTTATTAATTTTAGGCACATCAGTTCACACACCCCCAAACAGAATATAATAAACTAGGGCTTCTTGGATATTTGATGACTGGATTAAGTCTTTATAAACCTCACATCTGGCACTAATGAGCCCCCCAAATGGATAAATTATTCTTGAATTTCTTTTGTCTCCAAAGGTATTTATTACATGGACATGAACAGTTTTGGTTAATTAGCCAAACAGGGATAAGAAAAGAGGCTAACAAAAAAAAAAAAAAAGAAAAGAGGCTAACATCTTTCACTACTTAAGAGTTCCTACTGAGAAAGAAATTTTAAAACAATAGTAGTACAACAGTTATTAACTATAGACAAAAATCTATAAATTTGATAATCAATTTTAGGTGGAGTTAAAAGGAACCTTACAGGTCAAATTCACTATACTGCTATTCCACTACACTAGTGGTCTTTCCAGTAAGCAATTTAATTAAGGTGATGTCAGAGGCTAGTGGCAATGAGGCCACTGAACCAACTGGCAGAGATTACTAAGAGTTAACTGTGCATTCCTTCAATCACTGCTAATAAGAAAAAAAAAAAGAGTTAACTGAGTAAAGTCTGATTACATTAGTAAAGGACACGCATCTTGAGCAGGCTTAAATCCACAGACTTCAAGCAAATCTCATTACTTTATGATCAAGAGCCTGAGAAGAAAGGACTACAAAAGGAAAAATGCATAGCTAGATGTTAAAGCTGATGGGAAACTTGTGGCTTCATTGTTAACTGATACTCTCACCCACAAACATACCCACCTCTGAAAGCCCCCTCTATCAAGAACCTGAAAAGAGGTTTAAAGGAATTTTAGATTTCTAAAAAGAGATACATCAAGGAAGCATAATATTAACGGTATTGTTTATGCCACTTTAAAAAAAAAAAAAGACCAGATAAGGGCCTTAGGAAAAGAGGTTAAATGACTTACAAGGTCATGCTTTAACCTAGAGGCAGAGCTAGAAATAACCATCATACACACCCTTAGCCTCTCCATGCCTCTGCTATCATGTACATTTTCTAAACAGAATTGGTACAGGAGAAATACTAATAGAGTTGTAAAAGGATAGGCTTAGGAACCGCAAGTGTTACTGAGAACATAGACACTTGCAAAAAATCTTTGTTTATTCTTCTCATTACCTATATTTATGCTGCAGACATATTCGCAGAATAGAGGAGAATGTTGGTTTTGAAACTTCCTATTTCCATTAGATTTCCTTTCTTGTCAACACTGGCTGCACATTAGAATCATCCTTAAAAACACCATTGCCAGAACCCACACCAGAATAATAAAATAAGAACCTCTGGGGGTGAAGATCTGTATTGTTAAATCACCAAGCATCAGTACTTAAGATTTTAAATTTGGACTCCATTAATTTTTGTAAGTGCCCCAGGTGAGTCTATCAAGTTTTGTGGAAAACTGCCCAGACGGAAGACTTCATCAAGAGATAAAGTCAGAGTCCTGAAGAGATCAGAGCCAAGCTCTCTAAATATATAAAGTCAAATGTATCAAAACACCTGGATGTCCCAAAGAACCAGAACCTGAGAATTGTGGGCAGGGAATAGAGCAAACATTGGAAATATGTCAGGAACAGCACTCTCATTCCTATTGATTCTGTTTAGGTTAAAGGAAGCTGAGCAATCAGTTGTGGTGGCAACCAGAGAGAAGATTCCTCATCTTCATCTCTTTAGAATAGGACTGCCAACTGCCATGGGGCATTTCCTAGGCACCTGTGATGACAAGAGCCCCCTCTAAAATGTAGGCATTACTTTGGGTGGGAGACAACGGCTCTCTATCTCCCTAGAGAATAGGGATAAATAAGATCACTTGTGGCCATTATGACAAAACCAGGCCTACGTACCCAGTTTATTATTAGCCTGACATTAAACACCACTTAAAAACAAAACAAAATCACCCGCCCACACAAACATACACCCCAAGACAGAACATTACATAATGGCATCTGGAATGATCTGCTTTGAATTGAAAGTAGAACCAGCCAAATCAGAGAGGTCCAGTAAAGTACAAAAAGAGGAAGCAGCAGCCCTAAAGAGCATAGTTTTAGGCAAATGCTGATGTACACAAACAATGCTTTGTTCAGAGGAACTCAAAAAATAGTCTAGATTCTAAAAGGCTGTCATTCACTAAAAGAAATACCAAGATACTACTAACTGAAAATACATATATAATTCTACGTTATTCTACCAACCCTAATCATTCTAAATAGGTTAGAAGAAATCTGACTTAGCACACATTGCTTCTTAGGGTGGAAGCTAAAGATAAGTTTAATTTTGTATAGGTCAGAAAGGAAAAGATCTAGTAAGAGAAAATTTCAATACCTACCCCATTATGGTTTATGACCCACAACCTTGCCAGCTGACACTGTGGAAGCAGAAGAGTGGTGTTCTTATTCCCCGGAGTCCATTAGCAACTGGACCAAACCCACTATCGGTGTTGCTGAAGTCTACGGGGTGTCCCAAAGGTTGCCATACATAGAAAATTAACAGACTCGTATTATAGTTTACATTTTTGATATTTATATATTTATTTGATTATATAAATATATATCTTTATAATATATGTCCATATAAATATATATATTTATGTATCTAATATCTTTCTCAACAGTAGAGAAATATTTCGTCAATATTTTGTAAAATTTTATAGTGAATATTTTGTAAATAGAGGTACGTTGAGCTATAATTTCCCATTTTCCCTATGTGTATATATGGCAACCTTTTGGATACCCTAGAAATTATAGCAGCTGCTTTAGACTTTTACTGTATAAACAAAGTACAGAACTTCTGCAGGTAAAAGCTCTAGAGCACCTGATTCTCAACTGGCATGCCACGAGAGGATCTTAGGTGTGCTGTGAAAATTTTCAAAGATGATTAATTAAATTATTTTTTAAAGAAGTTCAAAGCACAATAAGTATATATATATATATATACACACACACACACACACACATATACTTGTATATGTATATATATATATATTTACTCCTTTTTTGGATCAACATAATGTAAGTGTGCTATAGAAGTTTAAGTACAAGCTCAAGCATGCCATGAGATAAAAAAGGTTGAAAAACACTGCTGTAGAAAGAAGACCACACTTACAAAATTAATTAGGTGAAAACAAAAATGTGGAAAAAGTGGTCAAGATTTTTCCTAAGAATTGGAAAGCAGAATATTTTTTAACTTAACAATTCATAGTTCTAATATAGGCAACAAATGGGCCAATAAAAAGTTAAGTGTTTTAAAACTTCTTGCCTTCTCCTTGAAGGGAGGGAGGGGTTGTTGTGGTTGCCTGCTTTGAAATACCAAAAACCAGTACAGACACTCTGTGGTCAATCTTCATTCAATGGTATGATCCTTCACAGCTGCAGATTGTGCTAAGTGATATTTGAAGGAACACAAACATTTCATTTCATTTTTTTAAATTAATTAATTAATTACTTTTTAGAGACAGAGTTTCACTTTGTCACCCTCAGCAGAGTTCTGTGGCATCATTGCTTAAAGCAACTTCAAACTCCCGGGCTCAAGCGATTCTTTTGCTTCAGCCTCCCAAGTAGTTGGGACTACAGATGCCCACCCACCCCCCCAACACTTGGCTTTTTTTTTTAAAGATGGGGTCTTGCTCTTGCTCAGGCTGGTCTTGAACTCCTGAGCTCAGGCAATCCCCCCACATCGGCCTCCTAGAGTGCTAGGATTACAGGCATGAGCCACCATGCCCAGCCAACACAAACATTTCAGAGGGTGGTTTTGGAAAAAATATGACAGAAATAAATGAATTATATAGTTACTTCTTGTTTTTCTTTTTTTTTTTTAAAGTGGTTCTGCAGTCCAAACCTTGGGGAAAGGAAAAAGGATAGCATGAGAACTGTAAAATATAGTTTCCCTTACTACTGACCTGATATGTGAAGGCTTATAAATCACATGCTTAATACAATTCAAGTTCACATTAAAGCATCAGTCTCCTGAATCACAGTTTATGTGTAAGCAAATATAGCAGAAAGCCAAACGGTTCCATGTAAAAACCACATTGGAGATCCAACAGAATGTAGTCCCGTGTCCCTTTATAAAGCTCATGATGGTAAACATCTCCAAATTCTACCATAAATATTCACCTCAAGCTGGGCACAGTGGCTCATGCCTGTAATCCTAGAACTCTGGGAGGCTAACGTGGGTGGATTGCTTGAGCTCACAAGTTCAAGAACCAGCCTGAGCAAAAGTGAGACCGCGTCTCTACTAAAAACAGAAAAACTGAGGCTAGAGCATTGCTTGAACCCAGGAGTTGGAAGTTGCTGTGAACTATGATGCCACTGCATTTTACCCAGGGTGAGAGCTTGAGACTGTCTCAAAAAAAAAAAAGAAGAAAGAAAAAAAATTCACCTCCAAGGTCCCAGTATTTGCTAACCCCCTCCAAATTCCACTGTTAAACCCATACAAATTCCATGTGTTTCCCTCTTTTAAACATACTTTCATCGAAGGCACAAAAATTCACAACTGCATCACAGTAGTGGAGAGACTCATTCTAAAAGCTCCACAGACCATGACTTAGAGAAAGCTCCTCAGGTGGCAGTATAAAAAAAAATTTCTTAAAACACAAAGATGATAACTCTCTGCCTTTTTACCACCTCAGGCAGCAGGTAGATAGCAAGATCATTAGTGATAGCAAGCATACCTCTTGCTTTAAAAGGTATCCGATAAATTGTTTTTAAGAAATAAATTTTGTGCCTATTAAATGGTAAATGTATTAAGCTTCTGGAAAAATTAGGAATTACTCATAAATATCCATTATTTATACTCTATTGCAATTATTTATCAATCATCACGGTCCTAACAGAACACAGTTTACATTCAATATTTAGGGGGGAAATGGACATAATTGGGCCATTACAACAATTGAAAAGGTGAGAGAAGAAATAACTCTAAACCAAAGTGCCTCCAATGGAACAATAAAATGGCTTAGTACAACTAAATATGAACCATAATCCAATGTGGCATTTTATTTTGTTTTTAAGTTAAACTCTGGGCAACTACTACTTACTAAGTCCATCCCTAGAACAATCTGAGAGATAGCACTACTTTCAGTGGAGGAGTGGAGTTAGGGGTGAAAAATCAGAAAAATAGAATATAAAAAACCTCAAGAAAAATCCTTACAAAAATGAAAAAGTCTGAGCTAACAGGGAGATGTAGCAGAGAGGTGAGAGAGAAGAAAAAGGAAAAAGGATGGATGACACCACTGGGCCTGCAATTAGGCCAACAATGACCAATTACCTGGAGAAGTGAGGGCTCATTTTAAGTTCAGTATATAATTATGTGTTAGTTATCGGACTAAACATTTAAAATACAATATCACAGTTAATCCTTTTAACATCCCTACGATGATCTCTAACTTAGAGAAAATAACAACTAAGGCTCAAGATTACACAGTATCTCATGGTAGAGCTAAGGTCTTACCTCAGGCCGTTTATTTCCAATCTTTAAATTTTTTTAAAAATCAAAAGAATCTTAATATCTAATAATAGTCTGCCTTGGACTTTGTCTCAACACTATGACAAGGGGTCAATGTTTTTTCCTCCTAAATTAAGTCCTTAAAAAATAATAAGCACTCAAAAGGAATACCCCCCAAATAGCAGCTACTATATTAGTAGGATGAAATAATGGGTAATTCCCCCCATGTTCTAAACTTATTAGAAATATTACTATGAGTTTTATTACTTTTTAAAAGATCACTCAGCATGAACTGGAGCAAATGCTTTTAAGTAGCATCACTTACCGGGAGTTAGAAAAATCTATAAAAACTCCATTCCTAATTCCCTTAACACTTTGCACTGTGCTGACCACAGGAATTATAAAGAGAAAGGGGCTGAGAAATGACATATAAAAGACCCAGAAGTTTCACTTATTGGTAACTACATCAAATGTCTCCTCTCCTTACCACATCAATGGCACTATTCAGAGAAATAAAGAAAGAATGCTTGTGGGAGGTCAGAAAGGCCAACTGAGAACTTACATCTACATGCCATCCCTCACAAGGTCCCACAGAAATAAGAGAAAAGACAGACATGGAAAGTGTAAAGCCCTGATGATGCTGGAAATTAACAAAGTGTGTTAACAGCAAATCAGAAAGTTTATGCAAACCACGCAAAACAAAAAGCCGATGGGATTAGATTGGTGGAGAAACAGCAGCACAAACCCTAAGAAGTAAGAGCACTCCAAGGGCCTTTTATCAACAGATACAAAGCACCACAGTGAGTGGGCTTCAGGGACATCATTGCAGCAATTAATTAGACAGAAAAGCTGGGCTCCTCAGCCAGAATCTCTCCTTCTTTTCTGTGATGTCTACAGAAAAGCCCAGGAGCAGAGGGTTTTGACCCCTGGCAAAATCCAGGAAATACTCTTATGAACAAAGGCAGAACTGCTATATATCGTATACTTGCTCATGTATTTCCAAACAATACACATACCACAAAACTGCATAGAAAACCCTATGGGGTTTTGAAAAAAACAGAGTTATGGGTAGACTACTGTCTTAAAAAAATACCATGGAACTTTGTAGCCCAGACACTAGTAAAAACAAGTCTAATAAAAATAAAAGCATGGTTAAATCTCTACTGGTAGAACAGCCTAAAACCCTGGGCCTCTAGTGCTTTCTCCTCCTTTAGGATGAGGTACTAGAGGATTCTGGCTTCTAATGGAGACCATTTCAATCAGAAGATAAAATCCGATCAAGGATGGAATTGTAAAATGTTCTTCTTAGCAAAGTATCCCAAGAATGGAAGAAAAAGTATCCAATGTACACAGCCCTACTTTGAAACTAATAGCTTTTAGAGGAATGTCATAACCTAATTATCGCCTTAGAATATGGGAAGGGGGTATGAGGGGGGTAGATGGGGGCAGGGAGGGAGATTGGTGGGGTCACCTCTATGGTTTACCTTACAAGGGTACAAGTGAATCTTTCTAAAAGCAAAGTATGAACGTTTTAACTCAATAACTAAGAGAATGACATGAAGGTTATGTTAACTAGTTTGATGAGAGTATTTCAAAACGTATATGAACAGCACACTGTACCCCATGATTGCATTAATGTACACAGTTATGCTATAAGAAATAAAAAAAAAATCCGAACAAGGGTTTAGCCTTCTTCATCACCCCACATTTTAATACTAAACGAGTCTTCACAGGTCTTCCAGCCATACTTACACAGCTACCAAACTTACCCAAAATGCAGGAGAAAAGCATTAAGGTTCCTGAAGCCACAAAGTAGTTCACAATTCACGCTAAAAGAAGTTAGATCTGTAGATTTTCCAACTTTACATTTTCAGATTTTTCTTTCTTAAGATGCAAGAAAGAAATTAATGTTTCAACTTGGAAATACTGCTTATAAGCCAACGTGACTTCAATTTTATACTAACACCATTTCCCAAATCATCGATGTCATGAGTTAATTCACTTCAAAGAAATGTGTTATAGAGGAATAGATGATAGCTAGGTATTTAACGTGGGAAGAACCTTAGATGGGCAAGTGACCTGAAAGAACAGCAGAGGCACAGCATTTGAGATAGCCTCGACAACACTTAAGCCAGCCTGTCCCTACATCCCCTCTCATACCAGGGTCCTAAGAAATACATAAAAGCTCTTGACCAGTGAGCTCCCCTTTCCTTGACATCTTAGTGGGGTCTATAATTTGCTTGCTTCCTCTATCCTCCAGGCCCTGACACTTCTAGACACCCCACAAGGAAGACTGCCTCTGATACTCCCTGCCCACTACTTCCCTACATGACACAGGTATTATGGGAAGCAGACCTACACACCAGTGGAGAAAGATCAGGTAAACTCCAACTATGAAGCAACCTAGTTGTTCCTTTAGAATCAAATATACATGAAGGTGTACAAACAGTTGAGGACTTCTGAAAGGAAAATAATAAAATAAAGAGAATAGTTAATCACAGAGGAAACAGAAATATCAGATAATAGAGGAAAATGTTCTCTCTTTTAATTTTATATGTTTTCAGAGACATTAGAGAAAAAATGTATTCATAAACCAAGAACAGGATGCTATTAGAACAATTAAAAAACAAAAAAATTAAAGTGCTGAAATTTAAAAAGGTAAAATAAGCTAGATTAAAAGAATAGTCCATAAATCTTATGAGAGGCAAAAAATCCTTTCAGTTTTAGAATTACCAATATATTCATAATGACTAACACAGTGTTTGGTACATATCAAGCATTCTATAAATACTTGATCAACGAGCTAATGATTGAGTGAGCAAATGAACAAGATGAATGAATAAGCAAGTGTGTGTGTATGAATAAAAATAAGTCAACATGCAGGGCTGATAGGCTGGCTAAGCAAATAACCTGGAAGATTAAGCTGCAGACATCTTTTTGACTATAGGATAAAAATGCAAAGGAAGTTTTAAAGCATTTAGAGACACATTACAACAAGACACGAAGCAAGAGTTACAACCCAAATAGATTTGGAGAAAAGCCTTAGTCTTTCCTGGGTTCTCTGTTATAATCTTTGAGAAACTGACAAGGGGGAGCTTCCCAAGGATCAGCTTAGTAAATATTCAAGTCATCCATACACAGCTTGATACACTACTAAAACGATATTATAAAAAGAAAAAGTTCTCACATACCTCAGCAAAGGATTTGCTGATTTGCAGCATTCAAGGGTACCATTCTAAAAAGCTAAATTGAACTTCCATCCAGAAATGATGGTAATAAAGTAATCTGAAACCAAGGAAATAAGACTTGGCAGTATGAAGTTTCCATAGATAGACAGCCACAAAATATTTGAACAAAAGAGACAGATTTGTCTAAAACTCAACAGCATTTTCCTGACTACAATCCTGAACCCTGTGCAGCAGCCAAGTTCCTTTCTACAGTGCCTTATGGGACAAGTCTCCTAAAATGATTGTTATACTACAGATAGCAGAGGATAGGCCCAGTTATTTAAGTACTTCTTCTCAAATTTTTGTTACTTCAACGCCATGGTTCCTTCTGATTTTCTCAGAATGGAAAGGCATGCTTACACTACTCAATGTAAGAGAAGTAGCATGATTTTATTAGTCAAGCAGCCTGTGACTTCTTGGAAACAATCTAAGCTCCTCTGTGACTTTGGGGAAGGGGCAGGTTTTGGTTGGGCTGTTTTGCACTGTATTTCTGATTTAAGGTAGGAAAAATCCTCATTCTGGTGCCTTATTTTTCTTCAAAGTTGGGGGGGAGGGTCCAGCCACATGTTTCATTAAATATGACAAAGTACAAATGATCAATCTGTGGGGAAAGGACTATTTCACAGATGCTACCTCCTGGCCCATTAATGTTCCCACTATGCTTCCTCTAGTGCTGAAAAGAGAACTTTCATGTTGTTCTGGCTTCTCTATGTAAGAAGACAGGCTAGAAAAGAAGGATTCAAGAGGCCACTTTTTCCAAAATGTCGCTTGAAAATCAGGTATTAGCAGTGTGTTTTAAGATTTGAAAAGTCTAAGATTTAGGACGTTTGGCTGACAGTAAACCCTTAAAGCATCAGAACTCTAGTTAGAAAAGCTGAGGGTTATATGACACTCAGACCTACTGTGACTGTGACCAAACCAAACTAGGATTAAAGAAAATGATTTTAGCAAACTAAGGATAAGACCCAACCTAATGTTTCAGTCACTAATAGACCAGCTGGGGGAAAAAGGTATCCTTGCAAATTAGAACAACCGAAAAAAAAAAGAAAAGAAAGAAAGAAAAAGAAAAGAAAATGCAAAGGAAGTCTTATCCTTTGGAAGTTTAATATAGTCTGATTCATTCAAATATAATAAAGTTAAGCTCTATCCATGAAGAATCCAAAGAAACAGAAAGGAAATTCATAAAGACGGCTTTGAATCTGTTGGATGATAATCATTATAGCAAAAAAGGTCACCTAAGATGTCCAAAGCCCCACAGAACTCAAACAGTACCTCTGGTAGCAAGGCCCTGTACTCAGGCAGACATCAAGGTGGATGGCAGTGCTGACGTATGGATCAAGAGAGGCAGTCAATGCAAGGAAGCAACTGGATGAAATCATGTGAAGAATAAACACTTGTGAAAAACAAATCATCTCTCTATAAAGTTGTGATCTCATGAGAAAATAAACAGGAATTTTCCAAATTGCTAATATTCCATGGTTCCATTTCTGTGCCATTTTTTAACCTTCAAAAAATGGGAACAACGATAAAATGCCTTAGTGACAATGTATCTTCTGGATATGGAACAATTCTCCAGGGGTGAAGGGTTAGGTGTGGTGAGAATGAGTGTATTGTATGTCTAAGGCTTGATCTTAGTCATATTTCTAGTGCCTCATCTTAAAGGTGAATACATTTTCTTCTAAAAATTTTCTCTGAAAATGTGATGTGCAGAAAGACATGAGGAAGGGGTTAATAGATTATATGGGTTTGCCAAATTGGAGATCTAAGTAATTGTGAAGTCCAGCACAGAGAAAGGTCACCCCAGAAAATCTCACTCTGTAAGGCGGCCCTGGCAAAAAGGAAAGAAGATTTTAATCACTGCAGCTAATTACAGAGAGGACTAAATCACAAGAAGAGTTATTTAAGTGTCTTAAATACAATAAAAAGTAATTAACAGGAAGCACCATCTTGACAGCTTCATGTTGCAAACCAGGCCTAAAAGGATCAGTTAATTCCCAACCCCAGAGCCACGGAATAAGAAATGACTCAAAGTTTGATCTATTTATTTTTTATTTAAACTGTTTTGGTTAACAGATAACTCTTGCCAACTCCACAGAGAGGTCAATCAAGAAAAAAATTTTAATCTAGTAGAGGAACAATGAACTTCGGTTTCATTGATTCCCTAGAGGGTAAGAGATGAGTCCCAGCCTGTCACATGAGCAAGGCCTTGCCATGTTCCTGGCAATAACGTCAAGAGGAGAAACAGAAGGATTAGACTGAACCCTCTTGGGCATACAGACAATTCACACACTTTGCATGTGAAATACATCTAAAAATCAGCTTTGAAATAAATCTTTAAAAGTGCCATGGTATCACAGCTCACAGCAACCTCAAAGTCTTGGGCTTAAGCCATTCTCCTGCCTCAGCCTCCCAAGTAGCTGGGACTACAGGTGACCGCCACAACACCCAGCCATTTTTTTTGTTGCAGTTGTCATTGTTGTTTAGCTGGCCTGGGCTGGGTTTGAACCCCTCAGCCTGGGTATATATGGCTGACGCCGTAAGCACTGTGCCCTCATTTGATTTTTCCTTTTTTTTTTAGGAGATGGAGGTCTTGCTCTTGCTCAGGCTAGTCTTAAACTTCTGAGCGCAAGCAATCCATCTGCCTTGGCCTCTCAGAATGCTAGGATTATAGGTGTAAGTCATCACACCCTTTTTATTTTTATTTATTTTTTTGAGATAAGGTCTCACTCCATTGTCTTAAGCTGGAATGTAGTTAGCAACATCATAGCTCACTGAAACCTCAAATTCCTGGGCTCAAGTGATCCTCCATGCCTCAGCTTCCTGAGTAGCGGGGACTACCGATGCATGCCAACCATACCTGGGTAATTTTTCTATTTTTTGTAGAGAAGGGGCCTCACTGAGGCTAGTCTCTAACTCCTGACCACAAATAATCCTTCCAAAGTGCTAAGATTACAGGTATGAGCCACCATGCTCATCCTAGAGAGATTTTTTAAAGTGTAGAAAATTCAGAAAAAAAGATAAATAAGAACAATATCAAGGCACAGGGAAAATATTTAGAAGCTAGGAATAAAGTGAGGACATAAAAGGCATGTTGAGAGGCCCACTTGCTATAGTATCTTTGGCATTGAGCTTTCAATCACCAAATAAAAGAGGAAAACTATTAGTTACAAGTTTTACAGTATTGATTAGATAAAAACAAACTTTAGCCAAATCAGGTAATGACACCCAAGTATCCCTGTTTATGCTTCAAGAAGGGATAGTATGCAATACAGAGAATAAATCATTCAACAAATTTATCGAGCACCTACCATATGCTGAATACTGTGGCTATAACAGGGAATAAAAAAGACAAAACAGCCCACCTTTAGGAACATAATAGTCTAGTGATGGGTGGCTGCGATAATATCAATAAATTTTTTGCATGTCTTGTGATCATAGCCCAGTTTAAACACAAAGGCTAGCTCAGTAGAAATAACCCTATGAGGAAACTCATAATTCACTGCAGGTATCGTCTAGGCTGTTCTAATTCAAGGAGACAATTTAAATATCTTAGACAAATACTTCTAAACTTATGTCTATTTCTAAAATTCTAAAAAATTTACTTTGATGAGTCACAAAAATACTCTACACACTTCAATTACAAGAGCTAGGAAGCAGAAAACTCAAGGTTAATCTGTCTGACAGAAACCTAGAATATAGATATTGGATTAATACCAGACGACTTTGCTGTTAAATAACCAGACAGAAAACAGGGTTGATACTTTCTTACAAGAATGTAATCAAAATCTAGAATGGAACAGAGAGTGACTCCACCTCCAAAGAGAGGAAGGGGGAAGGAGTAATCTCTATACAGGCAAAACAAATGCAGTTGAAGCCTCGTGGTTTTATGCCAAGAGCATGGCAACAACACTATAATCTGGAAATTTTCTAAAGTCATCTGTCTCAAATGATCCTGAAAATAAAAAGGTCCTAATAAAATACCCCCTGAGTATCTTATTTAATCAGCATAAACTTATTTTAAAAATATACCTATTTTGGGCAGTGCCTGTGGCTCAAAGGAGTAGGGTGCTGGCCCCACATGCCTGAGGTGGGGTGGTGGGTTCAAACCCAGCCCCAGTCAAAAGCTGGGGGGGGGGAATATATATATATACACACACACACACACACACACACACACATATTTACACATATACACACCCCTATCTCAGTGGTAACTAAATGAAATAATCTACTCTAATACAGTGTTAGATAAACATTGGTGGAGGCCATATGCTAAAAATAAAGATACGTGTTTTTTACAATAATACAGTTGTTTTCACCAGTAACTAACAACAATAAAATTTTTAATACAGGGGAACATTAACATTCCAACTCTTTTCACTAGAGAGGCATGCATCCAGTTCTTAAGGAGCGGTGATAAATTGGTAATAAATCATTATTGCAAATTATACACACAGAATGGCCAAAATTATGTCCTAGTTTTTCCTATTTCAAAAATATTTGATTTGTCAAGAACCTGCCTTGCTCCTAACAAAACTGGATGCCTGTGATGGTGTGAAGGTAATAACATCAAAACTATATTGAGCTCCTCCTGGCAAAGATGAAACCTCTCTTTGTTGTGTGAACATTAACAACATTAATAAATATAGGAATGGTAACAGTGGCTAAAAATAGTAACTTCCAAATGTGAAAGCAAGAACCAGAGGAAAAAAGCTCCTGTTTGATGGGAGAGTTTCTAGAAGCTAAATAGCTACAAGATCCTCATTCTTTTCAGAGGCATGCTGAGGCTTAGAGGTATTTCTCCTAATGGGCTTCATTGTACTTTCAATAAGACAATCTTTGTTTTGATGAGAAACCTATTCTTTTCTTCCCCTCCACTATGCCCCCTTAAAAGAAAAGAAAAATATCAGTTTGGTAACAAACAGCATTTAAGCCTGTTAAATGGAGAAGGAAACAATTACTGTGCTGGTATATTTTATGCAAACTAAGAATTGCTACTGGGGTCTGACTGATTGTTTTAATATTTATTGTGGAAGCATGGCCCAGCAGGCTTCCTCCTTCCCCTACCAGATACCTCTCTTGAAAGGCTCCTTATCAACCAGATTGCCAAGAGACCTTGGAATATAACCAGGTTACAGTCAGTACAGCAGAAAAGGAAGACCTTACCAATTATTGATTACATTCCTCTATACAAAGAAAACGTCCAATTATCAACAACACCCCCACCTTGCCCCAACTGAACTTCCTAAACCAATACACAGAGAATCTTTTTAACCAATTTTAGATAGTAGCTAGGGCCTGCTTGATATTCAATAACTGGCATTATTAATAGTAATAATGTGTACTCCATAGTGCCAAGCACAAAGAGCTCAATAAATCTTAAATAACAACAATAATGAATGTATATGATTAGCTAATGAGTGATTAAAAAGTACTTTGCAAATATGAAGTGCTATACAGGCACATAATTATAAACTACTGGGTTAAGAGCAAGAGACAGCAAAGAGACTTGAATGAGCAGAGAACTCTTATCTACTTGAGAGACAGCTGAGTCCCTTCAGCCAGGACACTCACATTCCTCCAATGGTGACAGTGGCACAGGTACGCTCTGAAAAGGCAGGCACCGTCTCTGTGGCTGGGCTAGCTGGTCTAATGTAGTCTACCATCACATTCACCTGAAAATAAAGAACCAAGGGAGTTAGGGTTGAGACTTTGCAAGACAGCTCACTACAGGCCACATAAGCCTGAACAATTGTGAAAGATCATTCACCATTTGATTTTCTGGGTCTAGGATTTTAAAAAACAACAAACAGGCAGGGAATATTGCCAAAGGACATAACTGATAAAGTTATCCAAAGAATCCAAAGAACTCTTAAAACTTAACAATAAGAAGACCCAGCCTGGTGGCTCACACCTGTAATCCCAGCACTTTGTGAGGCCAAGGTGGGTGGATTGCTTAGCTCAGGAGTTTGAGACCAGCCTGAGCAAGAACAAGACCCTATCTCTACTAAAAATAGAAAAACTAGGTGGGCATTGTGGTGGGGGCCGGTAGTCCCAGCTACTTGGGAGGCTAAGGCAAGACAGTTGCTTGAGTTCAAGAGTTTGAAGTTGCTGTGACCTATGATCCCATGGCACTTTACCAAAGGTGACAAAGTGAGACTCTGTCTCAAAAAAAAAAAAAGATAAAAATAAAAAGACAACCTTATTTAAAAATGTAAAAGATCTGAACAGCTCACCAATGAAGATACACAGATCACAAATAAACTTAGGAAAAGATTGTCCTTATCATACTGAAATAGAGTTTCTCCACTCAGGCAGGGAACTCCCCTATTTTCTGGGCCTGAGTGAGCTCAGAAATCAGTCTCATCACAGACCCCCATCTCTAGGCACAAACAGGTTCATTGCAGCCCCCATTCTCTGGACCCCAAAACAAGGTCATAAAAAAAAACAGTCTGATTGGTGTCTCATCTGGGCTACCCCTCCTGGAGCAAGGACTGCAAGGACCGCATTCCTTTGCACTATGGCAGTTTTAAAATTATTTTCTTTCCACAGATGGCAGATAGTGACACGTTCCAAACATACATCCCATCTCCTCAAAACCCTGCTACCTGCAGGATACGAAAAGCAGTATATAAACTCCCTAATGGGCTTCCCACTTGGGTACTGCTTGGCCTGCTGAAGGCTCTTTCTTCCCCCACTTATCAGCCAATAAAATCTGTCCTTTTGCTTACTTGTGAGGTCTGTGGCTTCATCCCTCAAATCTCCAAAGATCAAGGACTCAGCAGAGAGAAATTCCAGCTACAACATGTATTAGGGTGGAAAGCTCAGTGTGTGCTCGTAAGAGCACATGTAGTGAGCTAGGGCTGAAAGGACACAGCTTCTCTGGTTGGTTTAGGTCTATGTGACCTTTGCCTCAAGTGTTCCATCCTTGTTTTATAAATTTAGCTTGAAAAGTGTATATCTTGAGTAGTTTTGCACAATTTATTTAGGAGACTAACTTTTGAATTAAAAATGTTGTTTGGGGTCATGTATTATGTTATTTATTATGGGTCATGGATTATATCGATTATTTATTATGGGTCATGGGTTATACCAATTATTGTTTATTATGGGTCATAGGTCATGCCGATAATTGTTTAAGATAAGGGTAAATTATAGTTTTTTACGATAAGGGTTAACATGGTTTCTGCTTTGAACTTTTGTGTATAAAACTGTGATTTTAGGAATGGAAGGGCAGAACAGAATTAAGAGACTACTCTCACTGTTCTCCAGAACTGCTGACCTTCTGATAATAAACCTAGTTGGACCTAATCCCCATCTCTTCATTTGGCTGACAGTAACAGGTGGCTGTACCCTCTTTGGTAACACTCAAGGAATAAGAAAAAATTTCCTCTAGACAAAGATTAGGATATACAAGTATAAAGTTTATTTTATACTCTTAGTAGAAATAGAGGGATTGAGAAAGTGAAAGAGAGTGGGGAGAGGGAGAAAAGGTAACAGGGAGATGCCTTGGCATCCCAAAGAAAGAAAGGATATGCTAGCTCTGAAGTCAAGTTAGCTAGGTGAATTTAAGGGGGAGAGGGGACAAAGAGACAAAAAGCAATTATAGTCAATTTGTAGGGTACTGTGAATGCTGTACACATAATCATTTTTTCTCTGGCAGGATAATAATCAGCAGTTATGCTGCTGGGAACAGACTTTTCACAGGTGTTTCTGATCCTATGGTTGATTCTGCCCTGAGATATGATTTTGGGCTTAGTCTGAGGCCAGACACTCATACCTTACTGTTCCCTGCCAGGAACCCAAGCCTGTGATACGGGTTCTCAAAAATAGTGAGTTGGTAAAAGTAAAAAGAAGAATTTATATTTCCTGTCTCCTCTTGGCAGTGGTTTGTGAAAACGGAACCCTGCAGGGTGCCTGCTAGCAAGTCAGCTAGGCAGAGATAGAAATCAAAGAGCAGAGGGCAAGCTTGATTTTTTAGCCCTTCCTGAAAAACTATAAGTTAATAACTTTTCTATCATTTCACTATGAATACCAACTACCTTTACAATATGTCATTAGGAAATTGTCAATTTACACAATATTGAAATCCAACTACACGGTTAGAATGGCCAAAATGCACAACAATGGCCACACCACATACAGGCAACAGGAACTCTAATTCATTGCTGGTAGGAATGCAAACCAATACGGCCACTTTAGAAGACAGTTTGATTTCTTACAAAATTGAACAAACTTACCATTTGTCCAGGAATACTGCTCCTAGAAATTTACCTAGAAGAGTTGAAAACTTATGTTTGCACAGTAACCAGCCCATAGATGTTAACAGCAGCTTTGTTATTATCTGCCAAAACTCAGAAGCAAACCAAGATGTCCTTCTGTAGATAAATGGATAAACTGTGGTACATCCAAACAATGAAATATTCTCACCCCCACCTTTTATTTGGAGATAGAGTCTCTATGCTCTGGTGTCACAGCTTCACAGCAAACTCAAATTATTGGGCACGAGTGATCCTCTTGCCTCAGTCTCCTGAGTAGCTGGGACTACAGGTGCCTGCCACTATGCCCGGCTAATTTTCCTATTTTTTAGTAGAAATGGGGTCTTGCTGTCTTACTCAAACTGGTCTTAGAACTGTTAAGCTCAGGTGATCCATCTGCCTTAGCTTCTTCAAATGCTCCTGGAAAGGGATAAGCCACTGTACCCAGCCTTAAAATATTATTCAATGCTCAGAAGAAATGAGCTATCAAGCCTTGAAAAGACATAAAAGAATCTTAGATGCATATTACAAGTAAAAGAAGCCAATCTAAAAGGTGTCAAAAATGATTCCACCTATATGACATTCTGGAAAAAGCAAAATGTTAAAGACAAAAGGAAAAAGATCAGTAGTTGCCAGGAGCTTAGGATGGGGGCTGAATGGGCAAAGCACAGAGGATTTTTTTTTCCTTTTCTTTGAGACAAGAGTCTCATTATGTTGCCCTCACTAGAGTGCTATGCAATCACAGCTCACAGCAACCTCAAACACTTGGGCTTAAGTGATTCTCTTGCCTTAGCCTCCCAAGTAGCTGGGATTATAGGCGCCTGCCACAATGCCCGGCTATTTTTTGTTGCAGTTGTCATTGTTGTTTTAGCAGGCCCAGGCCAAGTTCAAACCCACCAGTCTCAGTGTATGTGGCCGGTGCCCTACCTACTGAGCTATGGGTGTTACCAGCACAGAGGATTTTTAGGACAGTGAAACTATTCTGCATGGTAATACAACATAGCAAACATGCCATTAGACATATCTCAAAGCCCTCAGACAGTACAACACCAAGTGTGAACTGTGTGGACTTTGAGTGATGTGTCAATGCAGGGTCATCAATATACCACAAATATACCACTCTGGTGTGGGACTTTGTATGTATGGCAGGGGCAGAGTGTATATGGGTAATCTCTGTACTTTCTGCTCAACTCTGCTGTGAACCCAAACTGCTATAAAAAAAATAAAGCCTATTTTAAAAAGAAAGAAAAAAGCGATAAGCAAAACAGCAGGACAACTGGCCGAATACATACGGCCCCACAAAAATTCTACTCGACAAAGAAGTGGTTGGCAACATTCCTGCATGGCTGCTAGACATTATGATAAAGCACTTCTTTAACCTTTTCTAGGTCAGACTAATTTGAAAATCTGTTTTAAAAAATATGAAATGCCTCCATAGAAAAACTGCATGTAATTTCAGTGTGTCATAGCTTCTCAAGGACCAAGTTAAGAATTATCAAGAACAAAAAAAAAAATGACAATCACAAAGATGCTTGGAATTGGTTTTACAGTATGTAAATTAAAAAGATACAGCTAACTAGGCCCAATACAAACACAGATGCAGTTCTGTACACAGATCAGGGGTGAGGGAGATAAAACAGACTAGAAGAATCTTTAGGTTTTGAATTAACAAATGAAATGTATACAGAGAGTTAGGACCCTGAAATGGGAAAACTTGTTTATCCTAGCATACATTAAATAAATAGATGTAGATACATTAAACAATGCCTTTTCTTTATAAAACAATGTATAAGATAAACATGTTTGTATATCAGTATGTGGTGCCCATTAGCAAACATATAGGACATATCTGCCAGAAGTCTAAGGCTACAGCAGTGAGCTATGACTGAGCCACTGCACTCTAGCACGCCCAGACCAGGTTCGAACCCAGGGCAATACAGAATGAAAAAAATAAATAAAATCCTTAAAAATTAAAAAAAGAATTTTAAAAACTATATTCGGCTGGAGGCAGGAGGGTTCCTAGAAGTTTGAGACCAGCCTGAGCAAGAATGAAACCCTTATTTCTACAAAAAATAGGAAACTTAGCAGAGTGTAGTGGTATAAAGCTATAGTCCCAACTTTTTGGGAGGCTGAGACAGGAGGATCATTTGAGCCCTGGAGATTGCTATGAGCTATGATGACTCCACTGCACTCTAGCTGGAGTGACAGAGTGAGACCCTGTCTCAAAAAACAAACAGACATAGCCACAAATACAATCCAATTTGGGGTCAGTCAGTGGGAAGTTAATAAATATGTGGAAAATTAGAGGGGGACCTTACAAGGAGATGATTTTCCCCCCAAAGTTGGGGGGAAATCATCACTGCTTAAAAACAAACTAGGCGACTCTCAAGGTTACCTTATACCTGCCAATGTTAAGCCTCCCCCTCAGCAAGCAGACAGGGACAGGATGGCAACTTTCAGAAACACTACACAGAGGAACACAAGTTCCATCCAAAGAGAACATGAATTCATCAAGAACACCACATGCATGGTGGTGATGGTGATGGGAGGAGTAATGGAGGAATAACAAACCAAAGTGAACACCTGAACATCTCTCAGGGTAGAAGGCCAAACTCATCAGCTATTTCAAAACTGCCTTCCAAGGTAACAGAGGAAAGATAGAAAAAAACCTAACCTTCAATAACCAAAGAAACAACTACATTCATCTGCCAATAAGTCTGAGATTAAAGAGCTTGTTATGGATATAACATTATTTAAAAAAAAAATTCAAGTACAAATGAGGCCCCCAGAATAACCCACAGCCAAGAAACACACCTGCAGGCAGCTATGACAAATTAGGAATTAAAGTCAAGGTGTAATTAGCATTATGTCCTTCTCTGGTGGATTCCAAAATCCCTTTTTACCTTCAAGTTTTTCATTTCTACATACTCATCAGTTACCTGTCAATCACTTGAAAATGAGCCACAGTCTAAACGGTTTCAACTAAAAACACTGTAAATCTTATCACTGTCTTCACCTGAATAAATGATAACCTGAATTTTATATTTTGGGTAATTACATGTTAAATGGCATGAGTTAAAAGAGAAAGGACACATTAATATAGATGTGCTCTTCCTTTTAAAGCAAATACTCCTGAAATGTTTGGTATGCAAGTGTTTGATAAGTATGACCAAAAAGCTATATAACTGACCCAGATCCTGATCCTTGTTTTTAACAATGACCAACCACAAGGAGCCCTGACATTCTCTTACAAACGACTCACACATCATCTTTGGATCTGTTTCTCTTCCCCTAGAAAATGACAGCAGAGGGCTAGATTAGAACTTTGAACATCATTTAGAGTGCTAAGAGATAATTTAGCCAGTTACAGTATACTATACAGTTTTCTTAATCTTTTGCATTTCTTATCTTATATTTACTACAATCAACTGGTGCACACAGATTATATGTCCCATGAGAGTGCAGACTACATCTTATATTCACTGGAAGAGCTAGCAGAGCATCTGCAAAGTAGTAGGAGAGTATGCAATAAACATGTGTTGCATGCATAAATATTTATTACCAGAAACTCTTAACAGACTGAACATTCTAAAGGACATCTTTGAAGTGAGGTCAGGCATTTTTGAGGCCCACGTGGTAAAGCTGTTGACCATTCTGCTGTTTTATATAACAACATATTTATTTAAACCAAGGGTGTGGTGCTGAGGAAGGAGATACTGAGGGAGAAATACTTTGAAATTGTGATAATGCTCTAGCACTTTCCTCAAAGCAATGACTATGAAAGATGAAGCAAGCAAAATTATGTAATTTTTCACATTATTTTTTCTCAAAGATAAGAAAGGGTAGCAGGCAATCTGATTTCCATGGTTCCTTAGATTGTAGAATATTCCTTGAAAGCAATTTCTGGGACCCTTCAGAGGAACTAAGATTGGTAACAAAACTACAAATTTATATCTCAATCTATTATAAAGTCTGAAAGTAGGTTAGTATAAAGTAATAGCTGTGAGCCACACTTAAGGAATTTTGAGGATCACTGGATATTATTCATACATGTTGGGCTAGAACAGTGAGAAACTGTCATAGAACTTCTTAGACTTTGGTGTTGCTGATGATAAAGAAATACCAAAAAATGAGATGAAGCAGGAAGGAAAACAACAACTATATATCCATAACAATTACAGGTCACAGCCTGGGTTTAGCATTAACATAACTAGAGCTATAATGTGAGGCTATTTTGCATAATTGCCACACAACCCCACCAGTTCACATAGCCATTCATAAATTTACAAAGAGTCATAGTAAATACTCAGCCTCTGGAAATAACCCCTTTATTAGCCCTCCCTCCTGACAGAACTTGCAGGCAGTTATGGAAGGCCTCTATGCGCCCCTTATACAGAGAATCAAATGCTATCTGGTCTAAATCTGGCTGATACTGCCTAGAAACAAAAGTAAACAAAATATGTCACACATCCTCAGTAAGAGCCTGGACACTTTGGAGCAGCCAGGATGCAGGGTTTGGTTCCCAGCAATTCTACATGGCAGCTGTGTGAACCTGGATATGTTACCTAGCATCTCTGTGCTTCTGATTAATGCAGGGTAAGTGCCTATCTCACTGCGACAGGAAGAAATTCATTAATACACATAAGGCATTTAGAACAGGGTCTGAATCATACTAGGCTGTGTGTAAGTCGGTTATTTTCAGATAAACATGTACTGGTTTTCTTAGAACAGTGCCTGGCACAGAGTGCTATATAAGTACCATGAAATGAATAAATGCACGGGTGCACACACACGCACACACTCACAGATAAATAAGATACATGTTGAACTAAATCATTAGATTACTTAAATCATTAGGCAAAAAGAGTAAATTAAATATACTCTTCTCTTTAAGGAGCCACAGCAAACAAAAATATGCACCTCATACATATTCATATTCAGTGAGCTAAATGGGGCTTACTTTAAAGAAATGATAAACTATTTAGCATTTACAGATTAATTCAGACATTTTTACAGATTAATTTTACAGGTACCAGTTATTAGGTGTTTTATTTAATGAAGCAGAGTACTGTGAAGCTTTTCTCAATTAATAGAGATATTCTGGGCAGTGTATTTCTTGCCTTACTAAATTAGGAAGACAATGGACAGCAAATGGTGAGCAAGTTTCCATTTGCTTGGGACATAACAGGACCTCCCATATATAATAATCTTCATTATTGAAACGATGTATTTTTGAACTTGTTTTCCCCAGTTACAAATACCTCATATAATTATTCTAAAACTATGCCAGTCACATATATTTTTTTAATTGTTAAAAACAATATCAATCACCCATTCATTTTCATACAGGAAGAGCTTCAGAACAAAATGCTAAGGAGCATCTTGGTCCTGTGTCTGGGCATGCTCTCAGCTCACTTCCCACCTAAGTGATCTGTTCAGACACAAGCACTTGTGGAGCTGCTCATCTTACAAGATGTCAAACTTTCCTCCTTCTAGACAAGCACTGTGTGAGAGAAACGTAATGAGAATGACAAATGAGAGCCACATGTGTATGTTTAAATTTTCCTTGGAACAACTTGAAAAATTAAAAAGGAACAAGCAAAATTAATTTTAATACTATCTTTTTATCTAACTTAAAATTTCTAAAACAATGTCAATATATACTGAGTGTTGATTTTTTTTTTGGAAACAGAGTCCTACTCTATCACCCTGGGTATAGTACCAGGCCATCATCATAGCTTACAGCAACCTCAAACTCTCAGGTTCAACCAATCCTCTTGCCTTAGCCTCTCAAGTAGCTGGGACTATAGGTAAGCACCACACCTTAAACTAAATAGTTTTTTTTTTTTTTTTAAATTTTAAGTAGAGATTGGGGGTGGAGGGGTTGTCTTGCTCTTGCTCAGGCTGGTCTTGAACTCCTGAGCTCAAGCAATACACTGGGCTTGGCTTCCTAAAGTTGCTAGGATTATAGGTGTAAGTCACTGCACTCAGCTAATATATAATGAATATTTTTAAAAATGTTGAAATTATTTTTTGTACTAACCTTTTAATTGTGATGTGTGTTTTAATACATATAGTACATCTTCAATTTGGACTAGCTACATTTCAAGTGCTCAAAACCCACATATGGTGATGGCTGCCATATAAGATTGTATATACCAAGACTATCTGTTAAGAGTCTCATGATCTTACCTTATGTGGTTTAAATTTTTGCCCCTGGAAAAATTTTCACTTTGTATTTTCACCTGGAAACTTAAGTTTTATTTTGTACAGAGGGAAGAAAAGCCCCCAGGCCCTATTGTAAAATACATTCTATCCAAATAGCTTGACGAAGATACTTTTGAGAACCTTCCACCAATTCAATAGCTGGATTTTATTAATTCTTATTTTATGGCCAAATCTTTCTCAGATTTTTGTTTTTACACTTTAAAAAAAAATTTACTTAGATTTTATTAATTCTTGATTTGCCAATATACATTTAAAATCTTTACCTTGTTTGAAGTTCACTCTAATGTACGGATGGTAAGAGGACAGTGGCCACAAACAGGTTAAAGAAATACCTGCTTTTGTTGTTAATAATTAAGCCTTCCTTTGATTATTTATATTATTTATATTTATTAAAAAGAAAATGAGTAATTGGTAAACACAAAGTACTTATTTTCATAAATTCTTATAATTATAAAATACTGAAATTTGTTCCAATAAGACATCTTTGAGGTGATATGTCTTAAAACATTACAGATACATTCACAATTATACATTTTGTTGTCTTATCTACACCACAAAGATAAGGAGATATAAACCAATGCTCCCATCCTACCTCCCGAATCCAGCCTAAATATATTCTGTAACACCCCCTTCCAAATCATTATAATTAGGTGCTTACTCTGATTGTTTGTTCGCATGTATTTATGCTGCTTTCTACCATCTACAATCACCCTTCCTACCCCTACAGATTCAGAACTATTCTGAGCACATTTCATTTTCATCAACGGAATTTTAACCTACACTACTTACAAAGCCTTTTAAACACAGAGTTAAACAGTTTTTCTTATTTGATAAAATAAGAGTCTTCAACAAAATGAGGTTCCTGTCCCAATCCTTCCTCTGGCCCCTAGTGTATAGACAGATGCTTTCATCTGTTTTGAGAGGAAAGTTGAAATATAGCTTAATATAGGGCCCATGGACATATTAAGAGTCTCTACCAGGCATCAGGCATTCATTTGAGTGGACACCACTGCTCCCTGATAAACCTGCAGATTAATAAATATTTAATTAGAGGGATATACAAGCATGAGATCCACAAATATATGTTAAAACATTTTATGTAAGAGACCATTAGAGAATGGCAGAGATTTCTAGAAGTTGTGATTATAACCTAATAACAAATATAACAGTAAAATGACCTGAAAATATAATGCACTATTTATGTATAGAGGTAACAGTCACACATAAAAATCTAAATTTAAATAATGTGAAGGGTACCTTAGAGAAAAACAGAGATCACTATTTGAAGATCACTATCAGATCTTCACAGCTGCCAGAATTCCCATTAAACCTCTTGATTCCTAAGTCCTTATAATCCTACAAATATAGTTAAAAAGTATAATCTGTGTTTGTGCTAATGATCCATTATTTTACTCATTATTTTATCATTGCTATAAATCATATCAATACCTCATTTTAATAGCATGCTGCTTGTCCCTAAGGAGGAATGCCAGAAGACCTCAGAGGCACTATAGGAAACATTCCCTTGCGTCCCCTACATCTTACACTGCCTTCCTCTAAAGGATGGAAGTTGAGTGTGGGTCTTTTTTCTCCTTTATACAGTGTCAATCACAGTCATCTGTGGCCAAAATTTCCAAGGTCACCAGCAGTCAGGGGAAATTAAATCACTCTGTCCAGAACTCTCCCTGGAGGAGTTCCAGCCACACAAGCAGCACAAATACATGGAGATACTTATGCTTTTGTGTGGAATATACACAATGTCACCCAGACTTTAAAGCAACAATAATAAAACCATAATGAGAAGCTCATAGATAATGAATTAAGAGAATTTGCTTAATGGCTTCTAAGAAGAATTGGGGGGGGGTATTATTAGAATGGATAAAAGTAAGAGATTACTTTGTATTTGCACTATCTTCGAAAATGTGGAATGTCTGCACTCACCAAAAGGTGAAAATGGGAAACCTAAGTAATAAAAATGGAGAATACAGTATTCACCCTGCCAAGAGCTCCAATAAATTCCTATTGCTCTGGGGGCTAGGTATTGCTTGGGTGAGCAAAGCCAGTACAGAAAAGCCACCCTGCATTCATTACAGTTCAAAGCACTCCTTATTTCTGCAGCATGCCCAAGATCTAATATTAAGAAGTGAGAAGGCACTTAGACAGGGAAATACACACTCATGTAAGTTAACAAAAGGCCAAAGTTAGAATGGTAACTTGTCCTCGAAGAAGTGTATCATAACTTCAAAGGAGAATTATGGAGAAAAATGTAAGAATTCTTCAGGAATATATGTCAGTGACTAAATAGACCCCCGCCCCCATACAGCATTTATACATATAAATTACTTAGTTTTGTTGCTAAGTAAGCATTCCAAGATATAACCACGTGTCAATTATAGGCCTTCCTGTAGACATGCCACTCTCTCCCTGGACTTCTCACAGTAGAAGCCTACTAAATGAAACAAAGTTCCTTGATTAAAGACACAGGGTGCATAGCACAATGACACTGTAAGTGAATGTCAGAAATTACACAGACACTGATTAAAGACTATCCTGCACTGCATCTGCACCAACCTCCAAATTCAGGTCTCTGAACTAGTAGCCACTGTTTTGAAAAATAGTAAACAACCAGGGCCGTCCAGCCATGTATATCTCTATGTTTCTTATTTGCATGGCTGGATATATTCTGGACAGCCCTCCTATATAAGCGCAACAAATCTCCCAGCTCACAAAAACTTACTTTGCTCGTATTTTCCCCTGGAAACCTATGTTTTATGGAATTCTCTTAGATGAAGTATCAAACAACATGGCATGAAAAACCAGGTATTAAAAAAATACCATCCACGTAGCTTAACTTATATTACGTTCCAACTCCAGCTTCCACTAAGTTAAAAGAAATACGAAGCAAAAATGTTGCTTAGCTTCTTCAAAAAAATTAAAAATAGAATTACCATATGATCTAGCGATTCTGCTTCTGGGTATATGTCAAGAGAATTGAAAGTAAGATCTCAAAGAGATACCCGAATATCCAGGTTCATGGCCAAACTTATTCATAATAGCCAAAAGGTGGAAGCAACTGAAATGACTTTTGATGGATAAACAGGCAAACAAAATGTGGTATATACACACAACGGAATATTATTCAACCTTAAATAAGAGGGATTGGGGTGGGGAACCTGGGGCCCTAAAGAAACTTGTGGCTTTCCTGGTCCTTTAGTGGCCTTCTGACTAAATCCAAATATTACGTAACAAATAGCAGAAAAAGATGGAGTTTTCCTCACCTCTTCCGGTATTTAAAAAAGAATAATCTTGAAATCATAAAGCCACAGGTTCCCCACTCTAGCAAAAAGAATACTGTATGATTCTGTTTAAATGAGATACCTAGAGCAGTCAAATTCACAGGCAGAAAGCAGGAGGATGGTTTGCTAGGAGCTAGAGGGCTCCTCTTTTTCCACTCTAGGACGTTCACCCACACATTCCATAAGTCAAGAACAACTTAGAAGCATGAGCTGGGCAACTCTGGAGTACATCAGTTGCTCCAAGAGGAGAACTCAATCATATTCCCAGGAAAATAGATGGTTCCTCAAAGGCAATAATAATTAGGAGTCATGTTCAATGACCCATAAGGAAAGACAGAGAGGTCTCAGGTAGTGTTATGGGACAAAATAGTTCACCTTTCTCAGGATATAAAATACATTTGTCTATTTTTTTACTTTCTAAAAATAAGAAGGCACAAGCTGTTATGTCTAGGTACCATAAGCCTACTCAAATATACCTTCTTTGCCATTTCTCAGAGGCAGTTGTAGAAGGGGGATAAGAATAGTCTATGGCTCGTTGACTTCCTATAAAGTTGACAAATTGTGATGTCTTATGCTCTACACATTCCCTCTATGAAGAATAGTCCTCCTTAAAGATCTGTCACCTTCACATCTAGAGAATTTTCAGTGCATTTCAAAATAATACCAGATAGATACCACCTCTATCTACTTCTCTAGTTGCTGGATTTAATCACTGTTGTCCGTGCTTTTATCTAATGAACCTTCAATTTTCATGTGCTTCTCTAAGTGATATTTTTCACCATTGGCAGGAACCTAAATTATTACATCTCTGGAGGTCAAGCTGGCAATTCTAGTGACATTTAATATGTGGATATCCTCTGACCTAGCAATTTCACTTCTAGAAATTCAGTCTACAGAAACAAAGATGTATGTATGAGCACTGTGTCCTTTGCACACAAATGCACAATTACAAGCTGAGATTCAGCCCATACATTCCAAAATTGGCAGAGAGCATGTCTATTTATTTCACAAATATATTACTGCATTTCTCAAGAAATGTGATATAGCTGTTGAAACCAACAAGGGAGATCTATACATTCTGCTATGGAAAGATGTCCAATAATAAATAAATGCACAATGGTACATATAATACTATCAGAGGAACAAAAGTGAGGAAAATATAGGAACAGGATCTGGATGAGCATAGTTGATGCTGCTAAAAGGGCTTACCTTTGAAGGTACAATTATAGGGCACGTTCCACATTTTTTACATAATACATTTCCTGAATATTAAACTTTTAAAATTATAATTCATTAGAGAAAATAAGATTAAGTTTTAAGAAAAATAGGGCTGGGCATGGTGGCTCATGCCTGTAATCTTCAGAACTCTAGGAGGCGGAGGTGGGCAGATCGCCTGAGCTCACCAGTTCAAGACCAGCCTGAGCCAGAGCGAGTCCCCCCCTCTAAAAATAGCCAGTGTTGTGGCAGGCACCTGTAATCCTAGCTACTCGGAAGGTTGAGACAAGATAATCACTTGAGCCCAAGAGCCTGAGGTTGCTATGAACTATGATGCCACAGCACTCTACCGGTGGTGACAAAATGAGACTCTGTCTCAAAAAAAAAAAAGTTCTAAGAAAAATAAACAATAGGGTAAGCTAAATAGATAAAACATAGCCTTTAAAAAACAATAGCAAAAACACAAAAAAGCGTCACAACCAGGGTCTTCAATGTCGTGCATCTATTTCATCGTAATAGTTCCCACACTGAGGCCATGGTCACTGCTCAGCCGTGTCTGCCAACCAGTAAGCATTATGCAGGGCAAGCTAAACACTGTTAGAAGGACACAATCACGATGGCTTCCGGGTGCCCAGTGGTATACTGTTGCTATGGCAGGTGGGCATCACTATCTGCAAATGAACTGCCAATCTCACTCTGAGCTGATAATGATCCTGCCACCACCACCTGCCTGCCATATGTTTTCCCTACTTGTCACGTAACAAGGAACTGCATTTTGGCATGCTGATCACCGACAATCTGATACTGGTTGATGTTTGTTATACCTAACTGCAGCCCTTCATAGAGCTGGGAAAGAATGGGAAAAGGATATAAAATACTGCTTTGCCAACTCATCTTTCACTAAGGCTCAACATTTTGCAGGAGGCTGGCCAGCTGTTCGTCCTTTAGTTCTAAAACTAAGACCTACTAATGTGTGAAGGGCTGTGCCCCATCCTCTGTGATCCTGTTCCTCATTAGTAGAGTAGAATGGGAGCCCAGACTTCCCACTACAAGAAATTGGATTTACTCTGTCTCCCTAAATCATCAAGGTATAGTCAATAAAAATTGATGTCATCCCATGGGGTCTTGTTGTGTACTCTAATGTAATGCATTACTGAGCATAGGGTCTGGCATCAGGGAGTCAAGAACTCTCACTGATGGAGCCCTGTCTCAGAACAGCAGATTATCTGGGGAAGAGAACAAAATATGGAAAAATATGGTTCATGTACCAATCAACTGCCTCCACTATCAGCCCCTCTTAGCAGAACTCTATCTCATATATACATAACTCTATATCCCAGAGAATCTTAACATATAAAGCTTGTTATTTCCTCCTAGTCAAAAAATTAGAAACTAGTTTCTCGAAGGAGAGCAGGAAAGTTTCAACACAGTGCTTAGGTAAAAGATAGCAAACACACAAGACATTGTAACACAGACTAGAATCAGTCAAGCATCTTAACCAACCCCCTCATATTCCTATTGATAAGGAGAATATAAAGCTGCCCTTATAATAAGTGGATAACCCAAGTAAGGTGTCTCAAAGGGCAGTTAACAAGAAGCTTGACGTGCAGAGACCTCTAACTTCTGTTACTCTGTTTCTCTCCAAATCTACCCACTCTATAGCCATACCTTTTGCTGATCTATAAGAAAATAAGTCAAAAAATTTTTAAATTAAAAATTAAAATAAAAAAGGATACTATGTACTGCTATTTTAAAAGAAGGGATTAAGAAATTAACCATTAAGACTTAGGGTAAGTGATGCTTAGGATAAAAAAGGAATAAAATCCCAGGAACCAAAACAGGTTGACTTTTTATAGGGGATAAAATACACAGGACTTAAAAAAAAAAAAAAGAAAAATGCTAATATCCTATTAAATGACAAAATGCAGTCTAAGAAAAGTAGTCAACACTGTCAATAAATAGACACAGAAGCTTTTTTGGTCTTTACATCTTCCTAGATCCAGATGACTATAATATTGCAGGGCTAAGAGAATCTAGTTGATATTATTACATTAGTATGACCTGTTTGAAACATAAAATAAAACCTCATCATCATAGTTCATAAAAATTTAAGATGAACATACATTGTTCAAATAAATTAAGCAATCATGGAATGAAATGACAAAGTCATTAAAATAACCACATAAAAGTTTATCTGAAGATGTGGGAAGATGTTAAAGTTTTATTGTCAATTGTTTTTTAAAAAGGGTATATAGACCAATTCAAATATAAGGATACATAAGTAAAAGAAAATGACCAAAAATGTTGTTTGAATTACTTTTACTTTTCCTTGATAACTTAGCAAACTTATAATAAACCTATTATTTTATATTCAGAAGAACAACCACAAAAGGAACACAAAAGATTATTCTACTCTTTCCCCCCTCTTCTCCCTTGGTCTTCTCTACTCTCTCTCTCTTCTCTTCCCCACTCTCTCCTTATCTCTCTCCTCTCTTTTCTCTTCTCTTTTTCTCTCCTCCTTGGTGCTGCTCTGCAGCCTCCCTCCCCCACCAATAAAGTCCTTTCGTATAAAAAAAAAAGATTATTCTAGTTAAGGTATGTTCTAAAATAACTTTAGTTACTGTTATTCCTAAAAAGCGGTAACCCAAGTATTACTAACAATAGAAAAGACTAGATTCTCTGGGTATAATTCTCCAAAAGGCTTGTAATCAACCAACTATTTTTTATTTGGTACTCCCATGTTCCTACTTCCTTATTTTTAACTAAGAAAACTATTATAGCTGTACATACATTCCAAAGACAGACCAAAAATTTGGCAAATAAACCACCTGAGATTGGAGTCAATGGAGGTTTATGTACAAAAAAGATCAAAATTAGAGGTTTGCAACCCTTTCCAGAGTCAAGAAGAAAATAGGATGGTAAACAAAAGCAAGATTATTAGAACTACCACAAATGATGGCATTACATTGTTCATCAAATATTTTTTAAAGTGAGCTTAAGATTAAAAAAAGAAGAAGAATGCATAAGGAGACATGTGCAAATTACAAAGGAATCATCCACCTTTTCTTACCATTGGGAGTGCTACCTTCTTGAAGTGATAGATGAGAAGAAAAGTAAAGTGATAAAGACAATGGAAATGGTTAAAAATCAGAATCTGCATTTTAGGTTATAGAGCTGAAATGAATCTTAAATCTAAATTGCTTTAGTCCTTAAAAGCAATAGCTTATGAAGAATCAAGTAGAAAAAAAGAGTATCAGAGAGGTGGTCTTGAACACTTGTTCTATAGTCAATGAATAAGAAAAGAAAATAGATTTCATATGCATCAGGGAATTTTGCTTAAATGCTTATAAAAGCAAAACAAAACCTAAATCTTGATATTTTCCTAAATATGAGGCACTAACTAACTTTCCAGGATGAAGTCAAAGAACTGGCAGAAAATTTTTCTAGATGACAAATGACACTATTGTTGAAGATGTATATAAAATTAGACCTTCTATCAATATTTTGATTAATATGTTCTTAATTTTGAAAGGGGCATCATTTAAAATCAATGGAAACTTAGAATGCAAAAGGATGCTTAATTTTTTTTGTTTTACATTTTGCCTATGTTTTTCTTTAATAAAGCAGTATTTATATTTCTTTTTTACTTTATTTTTTCCCAAGACACAGTCTTGCTCGGTTGCCCAGGTTAGAGTGCTATCTAGTCTACCTCACAGCAACCTCAAATTCCTAGACTGGAGCAATCCTCCTGCCTTAGCCTCCTGAGTAGTTGGGACTACATGCAAGGGTTACAATGCCCAAGTAATTTTTCTATTTTTAACAGAGATAAGGTCTTGCTTTGCTTAGGCTTGTCTTGAACTCCTGAGGTCAAAGGATTCTGCTGTCTCATCCTCCCAGACTTGCTAGGATTACAGGTGCGAGCTATTGCACCCAGTCTTCATTTTGTTTTCAACATACTCTGTATTTAATACCAGAGTAAACCCCTCATTGCTTAAGTGTTGACTATGACATGAGTAAACGAGAAGCATCACTCTATAATACAAATCACAACAAATCTCTCACTTGAAATATCAAGGTACTTTAAAACAAAATATGCAACCTATGGGATTAGAAATAATCCACTTCATAATATCACCTAAATTTAATCAATACCTGCATTCATCAACACCTCCTCAATTAACAATCTAGCTTCTAAAAGCAAACGTGTCAAATCGGGGGGGAAAGGATTATTTTGAAATGTTGAATTAATTAGTTGAGCATTCATTTGGGAAGCTGAAAAGCAGGGCATCCATGATTTGTTTTGAACTAATGATCAGTTATGGTTAGGTAGATAAGTTCAAGAAACTGACATTCTTTAATTTTGAGCTTCAAGTTTGGATTTTTCAGAGAATTTAGTAGTTAAAAAACCACTAGTAGAGACATATTTTGGCCTTTCTTTAGTTTCCTTTGGCCTGTTGTAAATTTAGTTTTCCTCAGATGTCCTGCCAGTTCCCATGGGAGCTCTGGCTGTGCAAAATGTGCCCAAAAATGTCAGGAAAAAAGGAAATAAGATGTTAAGAAGTCTCTACCAACTTCCTCTAAGATTCAGGAGATCCTAGCACCTGGGGAGCACTTGGGGATAGAAAAGACTTTCTAAAGGAAGAGAAGAAGCAATGGACTATAATCTTGTTAGAGAGCACTACCCCCTCTTCCCTTCCTCCTTCCTTCCCTTCTTTCTTTTTTTTCTTATTTTTGTGGATGGAGGGTACTTCCTCTTGCTCAGAGCTAGTGTCAAACTCCTGAACTCAAGAGATCCTCCCATCTCGGCCTCCCAGAGTGCTAGGATTAAAGGTGTGAGCCATATCACTTGGTCTATATTTATTTATTTATGAGTCTGCGATAGAATGCCATGGTCTCAGCCTAGCTCACAGCAACCTCCAATTCCTGGCTCAAGCAGTCCTACTGCTTCAGCTTCCTGAGTAGCTGGGATTTCAGGCATGAGCCACCACACTGGGCTAATTTTTTTTATTTTTAGTAGAGACAAAGTCTTGCTTTGCTTAGCCTAGGCTTGAACTCCTGCCCTCTTGCCTTGGCCTCCCAAAGTGCAAGCATTACAGGTATGAGCCACTGTGCCCAGCTGTTAGACTAGTTTTGAGCAACTGAGGGGGCTAAAGAAAATAAAATACTGGCTACTTTCTTCCCTTATAAGAACTCACTCTGAGTATCCCCCCTCATTCTACTATCAGCCATTGCATATTTTAGCCTTCACCTTCTCTCTCTCACTCAGCCTCATCAGGACACAGACATCTTACAATAAGCCCAGCATTGCACTAAATGCTTAACAAATATGTGTATTCACCTCATTTAATGCTCATGACATGACTGAGGTAGGTAATGCTACCCTAGAGATTTCAAATTCAAGCCTGTTGTGTTCCAAAGTCCATATACTAAACCCCTACAAATAGCTAACAACAGGATGTTGATTAAACATTCACTTGATATTAAATGACAAAAGTACCTCATGTAGAACACTATTTAATTACAGAAAAAGAATCATCATTTTGAAGGTTACAAAATAGTAACATACAATTATAAGCTAAGTTGAAAATTATGCAAATACACAAATGCATAAAAAAGATCAAAATAATATACACTGAAGTATTAACAGATTTAATAGATATTACCCTGGGTGGGTAACACTTTTTTCTCTCCTTTATCTTTTTTTTTTTAAGACAAAGTCTCACTCTTTCCCCCTGGGTAGAGTGCTATTGCATTGTAGATCACAGCTACCTCAAACTCTTTTTTCTTTTTTTTTTAGTAGACACAGGGTCTCAATTTTTTTTTTTCATGATAAAAAGGTTTTTTTAATTGTTTGGGATTCACACAAAGACTTAGGTTACACTGATTGCATTTGTTAGGTAAAGTCCCTCTTATATTTGTGTCCTTCCCTCAAGAGGTGTACCATACACCATAACCCCCATCCCCTCTCTCCCCATTCCCTCATTCCCTTGCCACTCACCTTGAATTGATTTGAATTTTTCTTATTTTTTTATTTTTTTGAATTTTTCTCTTATGAGGATATGTATTAGATCACCTACTGCCTTCGTATTAGAACTAAGTACATTCTTACTTCTCCATTCTTGTGATACTTTACTAAGAAGAAAAGTGTTCCAACTCAATCCAGGTTAATACAAAAGATGTAAAGCCTCTATCTTTTTTTTTTTTTGGAAGGCCTCCATTTTTTTAATGACTGAATAATATTCCATGGTATACATATAACCCACAAGGAAGCAGATGATCTAATACATGCCCTCATTATGTAATGTTAATCCATTTCTGGGTTGGTGGGCATTTAGGTTGCGTCCACATTTTGGCAATTATAAATTGAGCTGCGATAAACAGTCTAGTGCAAAACGTCCTTTGGATAAAAGGATTTTTTTTCTTCTAGTTACATGCCTAGTGATGAGATTGCAGAATCAAATGGGAGGTCTAATTTGAGTTCTTTGAGGATTCTCCATACTTTCTTTCAAAAAGGCTGTATTAGTTTGTATTCCCACCAGCAGTGTCAAAATGTTCAAAGTCAGAGGTATCATCCTACCAGACTTCAGGCTACATTACAAGTTTATAGTAATCAAAATAGCATGGTATTGGCACAAAAATAGAGACATGGACATATGGAACTGAAGAGAAAATCAAGAGATGAAACCAGTTTCTACTTGTCATCTGATCTTTGATAAAGCAAATAAAAGCACACAGTGGGGAAAAGAATCCCTATTCAACAAATGGTGCTGGGATAACTGGATAGCCACATGTAAAAGAATGAAACTCAACCCATACCTTCCACCACTTACAAAAATTGACTCAATGTCTCGGTGCCTGTAGCATAGTGGTTACGGTGCCAGCCATATCCACCAAGGATGGTGGGTTCAAACACGGCCCGGACCAGCTAAAACAACTGCAACAAAAAATAGCCAGCATTGTGGCGGGCACCTGTAGTTCCAGCTATTTGAGAGGCTGAGGCCAGAAAATCACTTAGGCCCAAGAGTTTGAGGTTGCTGTGAGCTGTGACGCCATAGCACTCTACCCACGGTGACATGGTGAGACTCTGTCTCAAAAAAATAAAGAAAGAAAAGAAAAGAAAAAGTGTACAGCATGACACCATTTGTG